>ARYC01023818.1:0-10570 GCA_000711775.1 Oxytricha trifallax
TATCAGTTCATAAGACTAAGGAGTCTAAGAAAGCTTATGAAGAGTTAAACATAACTCCTGTATACAACGTTCCTTACAGCCCTTAGTTTAATGGAATAGAATTCTACTGGAGTTAAATCAAGACTCACTACAAGAAGCTTCTGCTGTATCATCTTATGCATG
The DNA here is from genome assembly GCA_000711775.1 of Oxytricha trifallax. NCBI lineage: Eukaryota > Ciliophora > Spirotrichea > Sporadotrichida > Oxytrichidae > Oxytricha > Oxytricha trifallax. The sequence continues at coordinate 163 of ARYC01023818.1, forward strand.
ACTTGCCCACCGATACAGTAGACTTGATTCAAAGCAGCTGTAAGAGAGTGAGCGTAGATAAGACAACAATTTGTGCGAGAGAGGGAAGAATGAATGTTTATAAATAAGTTTTAGATTTAAACGAATGAATATATTCACATATTAAACTGGCCCTGGGTTTGGCTTCTCTTTCTTCTCCTCTTCTTATGGCTTGCTTGGGCCCATATTTCATCTCTTTGTGCCAGCTCCTGCATCTATGTTCATTTCATCTGGCTTTTAAACATCTTTATAAAGTCTCTTGCTCACTTCATGAATTTTCGATTTTTCTGTGACTTTCTCTCTCTATGAACCTTAGCATGCTCTTTCATAAGATATATAGCAGTGCCAGATTTTCCTATAAAGTTATATGTCAAAGCTTACTTGAAAAGTAAGGATGCTTCTTAAGTTCCTCTAGCCAAGCTGAGCTTGTTAGAATGCCTTGCTTCTTCTAGTCTTCAGGAGAGATAGAATATCAATTCTTATGAGCTTCTTCTATTATTTCTCTGAGATACTCCTCTTTTATTGTACCAAGAACACCAAAGAAGAAGTTCCTCTCTGGTAGTTTATTAGAGACCTGTTTCTTGGTAGGAAGGTAAACTACCACTTCATCATCTTACATGGCATCCTCATTAAGATTAGTGACTGAAATCTCAGGGTAGTTCGGAACATCAATTAGTTTAATCTCTTTATTTTTAAAAGCTTTCTTCTCCTCACAAAGTATTGCTTTCAAGAATGAAATTTTGGTACCTTCCATCGTTGGAAGGAATAAACCAACTGCATAATATGTAAATAGTCATCAAGTTATCTTACCATGTAAAGTTAGGTATCGATAGAGATCTTCCTTACTTCTGAACCTTGATATCATTTCTTGAGCCTCGACTCTTTTCATTTGATCATTGAGTGATTCCATCTTTGTTCCTCTTCCTATTAATGAATTTCAAATTATAATTTATAGACTTCTGGATCCTATTGTTTAAAATCTTACTATCAAATATGGGAATCTTATAGGAGGTCAACCCTGCAAAAATACGTGGAGAAAGTTTGCAGAAGCTGTAACAAACTGCAGAGCTGGAGCTCAGTTTTAATCAATTTAGTTCCATTAAATTAGTACTAAAATTTGTTAAAAAAAAAAAAAAAAAAAAAAAAAATTTTTTCTTTTAAAAAAACCTACTAAATTTGTTTTAATTTAATTAGTACTGGTACTAAATCCGTTTAATTTTAATTGGTACAAATTTAATATTACCAAAACTAAATTAGTACCTAGTTTTAAACTGATGAGGTTTTAATGGAAAAGTTTCAATATGGTTCAAAACCTAATTGGTACAAGTACCAACCTAAATTTTATCTAAGTTGGTACCAAAATTAAAATATTAAGCATGAAATTATAAAAATTATAGTTATATACTAAGCATAAATATGATATCTAACTCTTTAATATCAACCATTATTGTTGCAGTGCCAACTCCTATACAGAGTAACTATAACTAGAGAGGTTATTAAAGCTTTATAATAGAAATTTAAATTGAATTTAAACATGGCGGTCAACTTAAATCGTAGAGCGGCACTTTTAGGAGCAGGTCAATCAATGCTCAACTTTGGCTACACTAAAAAGCCTGAAATAATTTATGTTGAGAGGGAGGTAGAGCTAAGGTCTCTTGAATTTGAAGCAGAGGTTTTTATCATAGAAGTATTAAACTAGAGGAAGAGCGCTGAGATAGGGGTTTAAACTTAAATTGATTATGTTGAAGGAGCTAAAAGAACAGCAACCAATCGAAAAGATAAAAACATATTAATGTGAAGACTGCTAGAATCATTTCTCAACTGAACAAAGCTTGAAGAGAAACCATAAAGAGGTACACTCTGGCAAAGCCAAGATCTATTTCAAGCATGAAAAGGTAGATGGCAGATATTAGTGCACAACATGCATGAAGTCATATACTCACTAAGCTAAAGTTAAAAGGCATATGCAAAAGCATCACCTTAGTGAGTTCTTGATTTAAGATATAGATACTCAAAAACTAGTACCAGCAAAGAGAAAATCAAATACTCTTGAGTCTCAGAGAGAATAGCAGGAAAGGCTCAAGAAGCAGAAACGATTTGAAACAATGAATCAACCTGCAGGAAATATCTTTTTAGCATGTTTCTAAGAGAGAGCTATGTATATTCCTGCATTGAATGCAGTTGAACTTAGCAGTTCCATTGAAAATTATTTGAATATAAGCGTGCCCTAACAAAGTAAAGCTCATTGTGGTTGATGAGTATGCATATAAGGTTTACCCTTTCAGCTATCTAATTAAGAATGAGCAGTACCAGAATGAATACGCAAATGAATATATGGTTCTAAGAGAGGCACAGAGAGGAGACTGCAAGAATTTGCTAAAGTTAGATGGGGTTATTTTAGGCTTTGGTTTCATCGTACTTAGACTAAAGAAATTTGAAATGACTCTTTGAGACTATTTATATCATAACAGATACCCAAATGATTTGAATGATATTCTATCAAATATGATAAAGGGTGTCAAAGAGTTGCATGAACTTGGATATGTTCATAGAGATTTGAAGCCTGAAAATGTTATGTTGAACATATGCCCTTTAGAAGTAGTTGTCATCGATTTCAATAGAGATTACGGTAAGAAATTATAACCTTAGCTAAGGTTCTTGGAACCCCTGGATACTTTCCAATCAGAGAGAAGTGGACCAATGGTTCAGTATAATGGGATGTATGGACAGTTGCTGCTATTGTATTAGAGAGCGATATGGAAAGTATGTCTTACTTTGGCACAAAGAATGAAAAAAAGTCAATTAGCTTAGCTTAGAAACACATAAAGTAGACAGATGTAAGCGAAGAAATTAGAAATTTAGTAGAGATGATTATAGTAAGAGCTCCTCACTATCCTAGATAATCATTAGACGACATGCTTGAACCACAAAAGACAGCCAGATTCAAGAGATATAACAAAGACAAGCAAATTAAATTCGTTTGAGTAAAATCACCTAATAATCATTAAACTTATATTAAATTCATATAAATCCTGCTTTTTCTCTACTAACCCCAATAAGACCCCAACTATACCCTACAAATCAAAGGACTTTTAAACCTCACTAAGTGGTTTTGGGGTTTTGAATGTGGAACTCATTATTGATATAAAGAGAGTTAAATTGGAACTGCCGAATGTATGCATAGAATAAATAAAAAATGAGAGTAGTCTGGGAATTTAAACCATTAAAAGAATTTGGCACTTATTTGAAGTAATTAGAAAATCTAAGCTAGAGACACATATTTGAAGAAATGGGGAGAGAGAGAGAGTAATTGTTAGGTTTATTACTGCTTTAAAAAAGCTTCAATAGACAAAAGCAGCTTTTTTAATTTTGCAAAAATAGCGTCCTTGTTAAAAATTGATGCATTTACTCAAAACTTATTGGACTATTTGAACTCGCTTTAACACTTGCAAGATGAATGACTATAGCTTGTTTCTTTAATTGAATTAAAGTTATCGAAAGCACGATCTGGCAACATAATATAGGCTTGATAATCTAAATCAGGTTGCTTACTCAAAGATTACAAAAATTTTAAATATTTATTTTTAATATTAACAATTAATCTTCATTTTTTATTATTATTTTAATACTCATTTTAAGTATTAACCTAATTTTAGTTTTTTTTTATTTTTATTGATTATTGCTAGAATACAAATGAAATGGAAAAATAGAAGGAAAAATTAAAAATATAATTTATCAAAGATAACCTTTTACGTTCATAACGCTCTCCGACATATTACTAGTTAAATCTAATCTAAACCAATATCTTATTATAACTTTATGATTTCTTTTCTCATAACTTTTAGAATTTTAATCTAATTCAATTATCAAGTGATTCTCACACCCGCTTTCAACGATTTAGTCGGTTAAATAAAGAATATGATTTTTTATTTATTCAAGAAGAAGATTTATAAAGTAAGGAATTAGAAATTTAATTTTTAGAGAAAGCACATAAGTTTACACTAAAAATGCTTTTGACCTAGGTTAGCCTAATTGTTGGTTATCGACACTATCATCTGATTTATTATTATTTAATAAAATGATAAGATAATATTTTTATTACCTATTTTAAAATAATTTTTATTTAAAAAAAATTTTATCCTAAAAAATTATTTAAATAATCTTTTATTTTAAAATTAACATTAATTGCAGTAATTGACATTTAATGAACAATGTAGAATAATTTTAAGCAATAACAATATTATATTATATATATTAAAAATTGTGATTTTAAGATTCCAAATGATAATTTGTAACTAATACTTTTAAAGATACATTAATTAAAATTGCTTGTGAGGCCAAGAAATGGAAATCTGAACAATAGCACTAATTTTCATTATTTTAATATTCTTGTTTATAAATAAGTTACTATATAATTGTAAAATAAAATGAAAGCTTTATAAACTATAAAAAAATTATCAGAATTAGATATATTTAATATAATACAAAATATTTGTTTGTTTAATGATTTAAGAATAAAATAAATTTATCATTCACTAGTTAATACTAAAATCAATTCATGTGACATAGACGTATCTGAGTGAGGTGACGTGGTAAATTCCGTGACGTGGCAGTCATGAAGTAGAAAACTCCGAAAAAACAATTCTCGCTTTCACCTAGTTTTAACCTAAAATCGAGATGTCCTCCCAAGTAGTTAACTTGAGGGACAAAGCTCGTAGGATTTAACCAGAATGACATTAGATGGAGAGAAACGCTTACCGGTCCCACCGCTGCTGGGAAACGTGATCCCTATCCTTTCGCTGTGGTAGCTTCAGTACCTTAACCCTGTGTGGGAGAAAAATCCTTATCGTTGGCTTCAATGGTTTTCGTCTTCTCACTTTCGAGGCAGAGCGTACCTTCATTCTGCTCTCTATTACCTAGTAAACTTAACACAAGCCAAGTAATTCATCTAATGCAGGGAAATCCTAGGATCCAGCTCACTCGAAGCGTGTATGATGACAGATTAGAACCCCACCGACTGGTGCCTCATGCGTTGCGCCTAGCAACCCCCTATCTGCCCTCGGTAGGCCTTAGTGTAGTAGAAAGTTCTATTAGAAAGTCCTAAGTGGTTGGTACCACCTAGAAATTAACTTTCTAATTTAACAATACTAAATATCTGTAAAAAACACTTTTAGTGAAATAAGTTAACAGCATTGAAAGCACATTATTAAAAATAAATATATAAGTATAAAAGAGCTTAAATGAATGATCATATTTTTTAAATAATATGCGACTAGTTGATGAATTTCAATATTTAAATTACTTTAAGAAATCATTCTATTTCATGGATGATAAATAATTGACTAGGAGAAAGAATTAATGAGATATTTTTTAAAAGGGCTTTTAATTTTGAAGCTTATTTAACTAGTAGTTATTATGTGAACACAATTTACACTCTCTAAATTTATAATGGCTATCACATAATAAAATTTATCAAGGCAATATAATTTATAGTTATTAATAAATAGAAATTAGATAATTAAAAATGTTAAAGTATTTATTTACAGATATATAATAAGTATAAATTATTTGTTATCTTATAACTGAAATATAAAATCTGTTTTTTAATGGTAGACATACTAAATATTTTACTTAAGTTCGAACTCAGCTCGAAATAATATTTTTGAAGATAATTAAATCATAATTTTGTTTAATGGAGATTATACATACACCTTACAATAAATTACTTTTTTAAAAAAAAATATTAAAATTTAAGAAAAACACTTTTATAAAAATTTTATCATTTTTTAACAATAATTTATATCTTCTAGAACTATAAAAGATATGAAGAAAATAATATCGATCATATATCTTTGAAATTTAAAAATTATTAGAAATAAATACATAACGTTATAAATATAGAAATCATTAAATATAATTAAAATGGAATTAAAGCACAAGCAAGAGAATGGAATGCACTCTGAAATTTCAAACCTTCTTGACAAAATAAAACCAAAATAAGTAGAATTTATTCTTTCATTAAAGATATAATAAGGTAGTTAGAGATTTTTTCACTCAAATAAGCTAAAAAAAAGTTATATTTTATTTTATTTTATGATTGAGGTTGTAAAAACTCAATCAATTTTCACTTTATTAATTGATACTAGTTAAATATACAATTTTCTTTAGAAATCTAACAGTTATAGAATGCATAAAATCTGTGCGAACAACAACAAACATTTTTGAAAATAATAAAATAATTAAAAAATTAAGTTTGTAAATAAAAAACTAAGTTTTATTTATCAATGGTCTATAATACAAAAGTCTTTATTTAATTCATTTTTCTCACACTATAATAGAAATTAATTTACATTTTTATTATTATAGCCAGTTATGTATTTTTAAAAAATCTATTTTTCCCTATTGCTTGATAATTTATCAATAATGATGATAATAAAACTCAGACTTTGTTACAGATTTACAAAAGAATTCGATTTTAATACAATTAATCCCATGACGCATAGAAGCACTTATGACATTCTAATTCTAAACTATGGTAATCTAATAAACTTTAACGCACTAATTTTGCAAAGATTTGGATAATTTTTTATATTATTGGTAATTAATGCTGTTCTGAAATCATCATAGGGAATTAAGACAGCTTGCCAGATAGTTATAAAAGAATAGTTTAACACTTATTTTTGAAACCTATATCAGCTCAACTTAATTAAGTTTTGGCGAATATAACTATTTTGAAATTGAATATATGAGTTTAATAAATATATCCATTTTGCTATTTTCAATGTTTTAATATTTCGTAATTTTAAATAAATAGAGAATAATAACCCATGAAAGCTCAAGAAATGAAGCATGAGATGAGAATTAATGAGCTTGTTGAGAAATGAAATGCAAGAAATTGAATGTATATTCTCATAAACATAATATTAATGTTATAATTATTAATCTAATGTAAATTACTATGTGTCAACATATCTTATGTTTTTATTTTATTTTTAAGAATTTTTAAGTAATGACAAATATTAATGAATGATAGGAAAAACTTATTTAAGTAGAATTATATGTTATAGGCGACTGGAAAAATATTCAAACACATTTATGATTTATAATACGAAAACTTTAATTAATTAATTATTTTAATAACTTTAATACTAATACTTATTAAGAAAATCAAAAATGAAAATTTCTCTGATTAGTGCTATTCTTCCTGTCCATCATCCACTTCTTCATCTTCATCGTACATATTTAACTTCTATGTCTGCTCTCTCTGTCACTCTGCGAAGCACCAGTCCAGCTGCACCTGTGGTCTTACCAGGTAGGACCACAATAAAAATTAAAGATATGTTTTTTTTAACTTACATTTTTAATGAGTGCTCTATCTCCACCTGCGTTTGATCTATAAGAATACTTTTTAATATATCAAGTTTTTGATTAAATTTAAAGTTTACATATTATAAATTATAATTGCTTCGGAATGTTATCATTTACAAAAATTTGATAAATCAGCTTAATGGCTTTTCTAAGTTTTTTCCTTCAAAAATAACAAGCTCGGAAAGAAAATAAAGTTAAGTTTTATTATATAAATAAAATTTAGCTTGAAGGAAGATAAAATTTACAATTACGAACAAGAATCTTGAACACTAAGGCATATTATAAGAGAGGAAAATAAGGGGAAGAAAGTAGATTTTTGAAATTTCTAATATTGAAGACTCCGTTTAACAGAGTCTGTGCCTTGTTAAAAATATTTAAAATAAGGACTTTTAATTTGAGGCATAAATTGGGAATACTATGCAATAAAAAGTAGTGTCCTAACTCGGACTGATGATAGAGAAAATTATTTGAATTATTTAACGTCTAACATTTCAATGGGCATTTATGATAGATATAAGAATAGTTGAATAAATCTTTCTTCCCTAACTGAATAGATTTTTATTTTAAACATTTTTTGTTAACAATCTCTTTGATATAGGCAAGGCCACTTTTATATAGCTGATTAGGCGACAAGTGTTATGATTAAGCAACATTCATTTAAGAAGAAGATATCAATAATGAAGTACTCAATCATGGCAAAACTACAAATTATTTTGGGATGATTCTGGAGCAGGAAGAAGCGCATAACATATGGTTATAATGAAAGAATTAATGAATCTTGAATTACTTCATTAAATTAACTTTATTAGCATTTCTAATGATATTTTTTTTTATATTTATAATCAACTATTTTATGTGAATATATATAATTATTAATTTTTCAGTATAAATATTATTGCTTTTTGAGTTTAAATATTTATTTTTGCTAAATGATTGCTTTATGAATAAATATAATGAGTAAACATTTTAATAAAGTTTAAGTTATTATGGAATAGTATCTTTATCTATATTTTATCTGAACCATATACAAAAATAATATGAAAGTTTTATATTATTTACAATTTATTAGTTATTATATATCTTTGTAGTCAAATCATATTAAAATTTATATTATTAAATTTTAAGTCAATCTGTTAGATGAGCGAATTAATTTACAAGCATAACTAAATTTAATTCCAGGATTACTTCCAAGACCTGAAGGAAGTTTTGAGAAAATATTAAGTTTATGAGTAATTTAAGAGCTAAAATTAGGAGAGAAGAAAAATTAAATTATTTTGACTCAAATAACATATAATTAGGCTAAAATCTAATTTATGCACCCTGATTATTGATAAAATACAATTGAATCGGGGAAATGCAAAAATAAAAATACAAAATTTAATTAATATATTATTACTGCTCTTTTACTATGTGTTTAGTCTTATATGCGAAAAGTGGCCAAACTGCTACTTAATATTACAAAATGGTCACATTTATTAGGTTTTATGTCAAAATAAACATGCATCATTAGGAACAAATCTAAAGTGACCAAATTCTGAATTTTATATCAAAATGACCAACTTTACTATTCGTGGTCAAAATATATGAACTAGTATGTATGTCTCTCCCATTTGAGCAAAGTGGTCAAAAAGTGGCCAAAGTGCATGATTTTTACCCAAGTGACCAGAAGAGGGGTCAAAGCTGAGATTCGCTAAAAAAGTGACCAGAGTGCATGGTTTAAACCAAAATGACCAGAGGAGTGGTCAAAATCTCAAAAAATCGCAGTTCTTAGTCTGAATTCGGTATCATGAATCATTTTGCGAAAATATGCGGTGACCAAGCCAAATTTAGAGCAGGGTGGTCAAAAATCTAGAAAATGGTTGTTGCTGGTCAAATTTGAGAAAAATTGAATGGTCATAAAATTCAATACTACAGCAGTACCTGCAAATCGATGCTGGTCATAAAAATCGAGTTGAAGTTACGAATTTGCTAGTTTTTTACTGAATTCCTATCATACTGGTTAGCATGATGCTCAGTGCATCTCCTCTCTAACAAACTCATACAAGTCTCCGGATATCTTACTTTACACGAAATTTGGTCCAATTTTAGCTTAAGTTGCTCAAATCCTCTGGTGCATACCTTGAGTGCATAGAAATTTGCTATATAGAGTGGAGGAGAGCAGAATTTGATGCCACTCGTCAAAAATTCATAATAGCATGAGCAGACTTATGAAAACTGCGATTTTCAGGGATCCTCATGCAATTATGTATCAATTTTAAGTACAGTATTAATAACAGCAGTAATAGCAGCAGTAATAGTATAAGCAGTAAAAATGACAATGCATTAGGTATAAGCGCTTATAGAAATTTCAATGTATGATCAATTCTTGTTTATGAGTAGAATCTCATACAAAGCCATACCTCAGAGTATGCATCCATTTCTTGATACTGAATGCCCAGAGTCCTCGAACATCATCCTCACACATGTTTTTTATTACTTCTTAGATGCGCTTGACCAGCTGCACTCTATAAGTTTGTTATGAGAGTATGCTTACTTGCTGTTAATGTTCTGCTGCTGAGGTTCTTCTTGATGTAAGCAAACAAATATTCGATTGGGTTGAGCCAGGGCGAGTAATCTGCATTGAAGATACGTTGACTTTGAAGCGACGAGCAGTCGCAAGCATCTCAGAATACTTATGAATTATGGCATTATCCATTAAAAGCACCACCTTCTTATTGCATATATCTTTGTAAGTTCTTATACTTCTCAGCGTCTGACATATAAAGTTCTCAAACAGCACTGAATCAAAAGCTCCCTCAATTATTTGAGTGGAGACCACTCTGTCAACTGCGATTGCAGCTATCAAACCCATAGAGTACTGTTATCTCTTCACTGTTTATTTTGCAATCGATAACTGTCTTGCTCTCAAACCATAATCGCCAAAATTGGAGAGCATTTCCTATCGATACTGAGAGATTAGCTTATAATTGAGATTAATCTGTCTTTGATCTGGAATTTATGCACAGGGTTGATCACATTCTTT
>ARYC01023916.1:0-12034 GCA_000711775.1 Oxytricha trifallax
GCCCTAAAGACCTCTCCTTCACAATTTAATATTTGCTTTGACTTCATACATAATTAATGTTTATATTTCTATATTTAGCAATGATTTGGGTTTCAATCTTGGAATCTTATGAAATCACTACCCAATATCGAACATTCGCATAAAGTTTATAAAAGAAGAATGCCCTTTTTAAGAAATCACTACTTGCCCTAAAGACCTCTCCTTCACAATTTAATCTTTGCTTTGACTTCATGCATATATAATGTTTATTTTTCTATATTAAGCAATGATTTGGGTTTCAATCTTGGAATCTTATGAAATCACTATCCAATATCGAACATTCGCATTAAGTTTATAAAAGAAGAATGCCCTTTTTAAGAAATCACTACTTGCCCTCAAGACCTCTCTTTCACAATTTAATCTTTGCTTTGACTTCATAGATAATTAATGTTTATATTTCTATATTTAGCAATGATTTGGGTTTCAATCTTGGAATCTTATGGAATCACTATCCAATATCGAACATTCGCATCAAGTTTGATAAGAAGAATGCCCTTTTTAAGAAATCACTACTTGCCCTAAAGACCTCTCCTTCACAATTTAATCTTTGCTTTTACTTCATACATAATTAATGTTTATATTTCTATATTTAGCAATGATTTGGGTTTCAATCATGGAATCTTATGAAATCACTATCACATATCGAACATTCGCATCAAGTTTATAAAAGAAGAATGCCCTTTTTAAGAAATCACTACTTGCCCTAAAGACCTCTCCTTCACAATTTAATCTTTGCTTTGACTTCATGCATAATTAATGTTTATTTTTATAGAAAAAGCAATGATTTGGGTTTCAATCTTAGAATCTTATGGAATCACTATCACATATCGAACATTCGCATCAAGTTTATAAAAGAAGAATGCCCTTTTTAAGAAATCACTACTTGCCCTCAAGACTCTCCTTCACAATTTAATCTTTGCTTTGACTTCATACATAATTAATGTTGATATTTCTATATTTAGCAATGATTTGGGTTTCAATCTTGGAATCTTATGAAATCACTATCACATATCGAACATTCGCATCAAGTTTATAAAAGAAGTATTCTCTTTTTCATTTTATATTTTAAGTTATTTATATTTATTATAAAAAATTATATTTTTTTATAGTTTTTTTTAATTTTTATTTTGTGTATATTTTTCAAATATTATTTTCCTTTTATTTTTGAATTATTTTCTTTATATTTATTTCTCTGTTTATAATTATAATTGATATATTTTTTTTTTTAATATTTGTTACTTTTATAATATTTAATAAATATTTTGTTTTAAATTTATTAATTAATTTTCTTTTTTATATTTTTGTTTTTCTCTTATTTTAGATTTTTTTTATTTTATAATCTTTTTCTATTTTTCTATATTTATTATAGTTTTTAGAATTTTTTTTTTAAATTAACATTTTTTTCATTTAATAAATTATATTTTTTAATGATCTTTTAGGAATACAATCGAATTTTGAAATTAAATTAAAATATGTAATAATATATTAATTTTTATCAATTTTTAAAATTAAAATCTATTCAATATTTTATTTATTATTATTTAAAGCTGTACGGAATAATACTGGGGCTTAAGCCAGCATCTAGTTCATATAGTACTTTTTTAATGAGAATTAAATATAAGCTTGACTTTTCACTTTGCGATATCGTTTAATATTGGGCTCTTCCTGGAGGGCGATATAATCGGTTTTATTTTGAGGCATTTAATATACTACAGTAAAAATTAAAGCGCGATTTATTTCGCTCCAGGAATGCAATAGAGATTACACAAATTGAAAAGTCCTGTTAAATTAAAATTACCTATAGAACAATTATTGTCTATGTTTTCAGAAAGTTAACTACTAAAAATTTATAAATATTTAATTATTTTTTAGTTAATTTTCTCGAAATTGAATGTATTCCTACAATTTTAAATATTTTCCAAATATTAATCTTCATTTAAATTTAAATAAATATTTCCTTACATATTTATATCTATAGTTAGGTAAATCAGTATTACATTCCAAGTTTTTACCACTACCCTACTCTAAACGAAATAAACACTTTTATTAACATATAATTTAATTATTTTAAATATTACTGACTTGTGAAATGCCACATCATCTTTCTTATATTCCATGTTCATGTATAAATCCACAGAATAAATAAGAATAAATTAATTAACATCTTTTAGATGTCATTATTTTTGTTAAAAATCTAAGATTGAAAAAAATTTATTTAATAATATTTTCAAAAGTGCTTTCATAGCTAAATAATATGACTATTTATATTTTAATTTTTTTTGATTTTAAAGCTGATGTAATTTGAAATAATTCTTGCTTAATGTTATCTCAAGGGTTTGAACTAGACGTATCAATTTAATTGACAATTTAAAATATTGTCATAATTTTAATACATTATAAGATTTTGTCCTTAATAATGAAACGATATGTCTGTTCACATTTTATTAATATTATATCTCCTTAAGTTATGTTATTTCTTAAACCTCTATTTTAAGTTTTTGTTTCTTAACATTTTGTTTTCATACTATAGATATAAATTATATAATAAAGATTAAAATCACTTGCGATGAATATTCTTATATCCGATCGTATCATTCTCCTTAGATATATTTAATTTATTTTAATGCATAAAGCAAGTATCGCTAATTTACTGTAGTTGATAGAGTTTATCAATATATGTTTTCCCTATATTTTTTCGATTTTTTATTGAGTAAATAAATTTATTAAATCAAGCTTTGAGCGATTACTTATAATCTTTAAGTTTAAATGTCTTAAATCATTATATCTAATTTGTTTATAAATATTTTGATTTAATAAAGTTATGTTAAGAAAGATTCTATCAGGAATTTAGCTTATTTAGAAGTTTGACTATTTAACTGGTTATTTAAAAAAAGAATTGATAAATTTATCAAATGATATATTCAAGACTCTGCCAAAAAAGATAAGAATCAAATTATAATTAGAGATATGATGATCTATTAAACTTTAGTATGGAATGATAAATGTATAATTTAGAGCATTTCGGTATAACTATTAAACTTTCTTTCATATTTACAGAAGAAAAGGAATTTCACTAAAAGTTGGTACTCCTTTCTGTACATAACTTTTCAGTTTAGATGTTCAGATTTTATGAATTATTAATTTAATGATTATAAAAGATCTTAAATAATTAAGAATTAATATGCTGGAGAATCATAAGACTTAAATTAATTTTCTTAAAATGAGTAAATTCATTTGTTTTTCATACTTTTGAACTACTCTGAATGAAAATGAGAGTGTAAGAGATTCAGATTCATTAAATAAGCTTGTTTCAAGAAGAGTTTTTAAATAAAGTAAAACCCTATTAAATTTTATAATTTATGGTAAGGTAGTAAATATGAGGATATTCTTAATCAATTTCAATAATGTATAAATGGTTTTTTATTAAACTTTTAAAAAACCATTAATTTTCTTTTATATTGTTTTAGGTAATATACATAAAACCCCATTAGTACGAAATTAGGAGATGAGAACAATTAAATTAAAATATAATTAAATGGCTTAATTACACATAATTAGACAATTATTCGAGGCAATGGTTTTAATAATTAGCCATAACATTATTATTTTACGCCAATGATAATATATTTTTAATTTTTTGTTCTTAATTGACTAATGGGTTTTAATTATTGCAATATAATATGATTTTTATCAATATTTAGATAGTCATTAGTATATTGATCAAATTCCTAGGATTTATTGTTAGGATAATGAATCTATTTGAAAAGCAACTTTTTTATCATAGAGAACTTTATCATTCTCGTATTAATTATCCTTTATAACACTCACAATTGAGTTTGCTATATCCACATAGAAGTCTGATTGTAAAAAATAATAACACTGAAGTCAATTTTGGATATAATAATTTCAACGTCATTTCCTTTCGATTTATTAAGTCGATGAGATTTTGTTTGTAATCTTGGATATATCTTTAATTTAACTTAAAATGTTTATTCATTGTCTCCCTCCTCATAGTTTCTTTCTTTTGTAAATGGAAATCTCTCACTACTTGTAATAACAATCATCTCACAATATGTACTTTTAAATTTTTATTACGGCATTTATATCATATTTATGTATTCAAAGAAATAATTTTTTTATCTTGAATAGCACCTGTCATTCAAGCTCAATTGAAAAGATCACTAAATCTAGAGAAAGCTTTGAACATTTCAATGGCATTAGTAGAAATGCCAACTTGCCTCAAAGAGCTAAAGTGATTTGATAATCAGCTTCATTGACTTTGTTGTCATTAGCTTGTCATGTCTCAGGCTTCTTGACCTTATTTACTCACATTAAACACGATAAAGCTCAGGAATAGTGGCTAAGCCTTCATTTATTTAGTTTAATTAAAGCTATTTATGATTACAATGACTTTAATGCTGGCTTGTGGTCTTGGAGTTAGTTGCTAGATTGAATAGAATATATGTTGGTTTAAGATGAATTCAAATAATTTTTATATAGATGGAAGATATATATTATTATACTTTAACCAATTGGTTATAAAATGAGTAAAATTTGGTTGTTTTATGCCTTTGAATTGATATAAATGAGCTAATGATGGTGATATTTTAGCGCAGTGATGTTCTCAATACTCTTTCTCAGGAATTTATGTCAACAAGTTCACTATCTAAGTACCATCTTATCTTCCTTGAAGGGAGTTTATTGATAAATTCAATATTTGAAGTCTTTTATGTTTTTAGAAATAAGCATAATTATTAAAATCATTTTCAATATATTTATACTTATAAACCCATAAGTTTTATAAGAATATTTTAAATTAATGATTAAATAATTTATATATTAGTAATAGTATATAATAATCTCTTATAAATATTTAGAAATGTTATAGAGAATAAAAGTTGGGTAAAAGTAGCTAATATTTCTTACTTTTGCCCCACTTTAAATGTTTTAGTTCTTAGAAGTCATATTTGAATGAATAATAGTCATTTATTTTTATTTTAAATTTAATTAGGTATAAATAATTGATTTGATAATTAAAATATATAACTTTTAAATAATTCCCTAATTTTATTTTAAACTATAATTTTAATTGTTTATAATTCCTTAACTATATATTTAATACAATCCCTACGATTACATCATCAATTAAAATAAAGAACAGAAATTTTTTATAATTAACTATCATTTATTATCTTATATTCTTCAATTTTAAGACATTCATTTTTTAATTAACTTTGCTTATAATTATAATAATCTTACTATTAATGATAATATTTTATAAAAATAAGAATGCCATAATTTGTTGAAACCTTGGCATTATTTGACATTTTTTTTTCAAATTTATTATAATTTAAGGATTAAGATAATTGTAGTTGTCAAGTTGTTTTGATTAATGAGCTTAAACACTAATATGAATGAAGAATGATATTTATTTTACATATTTTACAGCAAAATGCTTTAAAAACTAAATTTTGATTAAACATATTTTTCAATGAACCAATTTAATAAGTACCTGACTTAGAATTATAGAAGTTGATTGATTCACTTTCCAAAAGGACACTGTTAGCGGCATCAGCCTTAAGGAATGCGTTATAATCATCTCCAGTGTTGACGATACAATAGAAGTAGTCAGCAATCTTGGTAAGAGTAGTACTTGCCTTTGTTGCAATCCTTGAAATACTGTTGGTAGTGAACCAAACAGGAATGGCGAGATTGTTTCATATTATGAGGTAGGCATCATTTGTGTTAAAGCAATAAAATTGCATGAAATCAACATCTAGTTGTAGACTACCAGCAATAAAGATATGAGTGAGGAAAGTAGAACCATTAGCAGCACCGATTTTATGGCTAAATTCACTTACTACACTGAGAGAACTGGTTGAGTACATCGGCACTCTCTGCATTAGCAATTATAACACCATTGCTGCATCTGATGTTTTAATAATAATCGGTTTTAATAGATTAAAAATCACTTATAACACTAACTAGACTATAAATAAACTCAGGTCTAGTAGATCAAATGACGAGTTTCAAAAGGAATCAAGGAAGAACATTGAGAACTAACGGTGAGACATCAGGAACATAACGGTTAGTACTTACTATCAAATTTGATCTAGAAGTTACTCTATTTAGTGGCAGTTATCTATTTAAATATTTATCGTTAAACATTTATTTTTCAATTTCTCCGATTTAACTCTATTTCAGCTATATTGTCATTACATTTACATAATTAATAGGAATTATCTGATTGAGTACTTCATAGGACTAAGTACCTTACTGTGACTTTGTGTAAACTCTGGTTTGATGGTAAATTTGGAATCATGAGTATAAATTAATACAGTTTAAATTTGCTTATCTTGTTGTGAAGATAAAGAGTGATTTTAACATTTACCAAAAATAAGTAATAAATTTATGCGTTTATTTTATCAATATAATTTAAAGCAATTTCATTTAGTATATTTTGGTTTTTCTGTTGAGTAGTGATATTGTCAGGCCATTACAAGGGATATCTTGATGCCACTAGTTAGCATACTTCTTTAATCTGTCAAGGAAAGCGCAATCAATCATGACCTTACAGTTTTTGGTTATTTATACAGCAATATCTTATATCTTTTACTTAAATATATTTTGATTTAATATATTATAAATTACTTTGTTGCAATTAAGTTAGGAAACATTTGATTACAACGTACTAGTCAATAGTATGCTCAATTACCAGAATATCCAGATATTTCAAGGTCTAAACAAAATGAATCTTCAATTATATGAGGTCCTTTTGTATAAACTATATATCAAAGGCGTCTTTGCCTTTCTCATAAGCAGCTGAAGGACCACTGTTTTTATTGGTATTGAAAAGTAACACAAATGAGTATTCAACATAAGTAGTAGCTAACTCAAAGATAATATCAATTATATTAATTATAATAATAAAAATAAGTTATATATTTTTATTTAGTATAATTACTTTAATTATACTTATAATTATAAAATAAACCGGAAACAGCTTCATCATAAAGTTATAAACAGAAAATTGGCATTATTTCATCATCTGAATCATTTAGGTTGATTACTCCCATTGTTACACTTCGAAATCTTTGCCTTTGACCACATCTGCTTTTACATGCTCAAACCACTAAAATGACAATTCTAAATGTGTTTTTGTAACAGATAACTCCGTACCATCTTAAACATTTTTGCTTTTTACTTATTTTTATATATGTTAATTTATATTAATTAATAAAATAAAAAATAATATGTAACTAAGATAAAAGATACCTAGAAGCATTTCCTTGAAACCACAATTACACAATTAATCAACTTTTCACTTTCAAAAAGCTCTATTGTTAGCTATCTATCCTATGAATTGCATATTGAGCAAGAATCTCTGATTAACAGGTCTGAATGGATCAACTAAATGGCTGTGTTTCCGTCCAATTCGAACTAGCAATTAAGTTTAACTAACATCTATACCATTATAAATATTATTTACTGGTATTTCCCACGTTATAAAATAATATAACATAAAGCATGTTAAAAACCTCAAGTACATAATCTTCAGATGCATTTGACTTACCATTTCCATCAACAAGCGCTCTACATCCAGCTCTTAGTTTGCCTATCTTAACCATTATAGAGCCATGTTGCTTCTTATCACAGATGGCCTGCTTGAATGCTGCTTCGTTGACGAACTCATGCAGTTCTTTATAAAAGATGTCTGAGCTTGTTACATTTTCAATAAAGTGAAGAAAGAAGTGGCTAAGTACGCAAAGCAACAACTTATTACCTTTATTTCTGAGGTAATGATTTAAGTTCAAAGGCTGATGTTGTATTGATTGTAGCCAGAAGTATTCAAATTTTAACTCATCAAATTGAGTAATGTGAGGATTCAAGGGTCTGTCATTGATTTTGCTAGAGTTCTATTCAAATTATTTAATCTTTTTGCCATTTCATTTCTTAATCAATAAGAATTATACCATTTATAACAAAAATAATAATATGTGAATATAATAATAATGATGATGATAATAATAATAAAAATAAATAAATATTATTATTCAAAATATGTTTATGAATATGAATTTATGCTTGATTTTTATGATTTAATTATTTAATTATCATACCCTCCAATATTATAATAAAGGTAAGATGTTTTAATAATTGATAATTGGATATAAATCAATAACATGCCTGAATTAAATTTAAAACTACCTCATCATTACTCATATTTTTTATTTAATTAAATAACAAAATTTATATATTCTCACAATATGTGGTTATAAATAAATTGAATTCTTCGGCACCTAATGGAAATATTCATTGTTTTTATTATACTCCCTTAGTTTACTCATTCTGTCTCTAATATAAATTTACTTTTTTGGCAACTCATTTATTCAAATCTCTTAATTCTTCGCTCGTGCCATCCTTTGGTTTGAACTTATGCGCCTTATGTGCCAGCAATCACGCCATCCTGGGCCAGAGTAATCTTTAATTTCTGCATTGATTTGAAGTAGGATGTGGGAAACTTTACTTTAGCATGATCTTGTCTTTAGTCTATATAAATATATACCCAAGTAAATTTACTTCCTCATCACTTCTAACTTTACTCATAAAGTAAATAACTTAATTAATCTTCATTTTAATGAATTATTACTATTCCCTTATGATAATTAAACTACCTATTCTTCCTCTCTGGCGTCAATATACTCTAAAATCTCCTGAGTAGAAGATTATTAATACCATTTTTATGTCCTAAACTGTCTCCTAAGATCTTCTTGGCTTGCTAAAACAAATGGCCTCAATTTCTATCAATAGTTTGCTTCATTATATTGCCAACAGTTCCTATAATAAGATGGGAGCTTTTTGGTTAGTAACTATTTTATTTATGACACCACTTTGGTTAAAAATTTGGCTTTTGGTTTGAAAAATGCTAAAACTAGTTGGATCGACAATCATTTAATCACAAAAATTATCTCGTTAAAGTAGGTGTGTCCTTCCTAATGTATATTAAACTCCTGAATTAACAATTAATTTAAATATTTAAGATATGATTTATTGACTTGATTACACAAGAAAACACAACACAGAATATATTAAACGAACTCTGGTTCGCTAATATTAAATTCATCTACAGATATAATATTATCCTTTTGATGCCTTTTTTTACTATATAGTAATACATTTGATACAACCAATAATTGAACTGAGTTGTAGCTGTAAAGATTTTGGATTCTTTGGGGTACTTTGTGTTCCTGTTATTCTGAAACAAAAGTATCCAGAACAAAATACCTTTAGTTAGAGTGATAAAAAGTAATTAAGTTAACCAAGGAAGTCCTATTCTATATTAAATATGGTAATTTGATTTTATAAACCAACAGTAAAACTAAGTTTTTGTTTTAATCGACCTGTTATAATTCCTTTTTTAGAAATAATTAATTGTTTACTCTATAAAAAGAATAGTCCAAGTATATTTCCTTTAGACTTCCCCATCAGAACATATATTGAGCCCTCAACCATATTAATAATAAATTGATTTTGAATAAAACGCTACACTGTTACAAAATATCAAAGTAAATTATATTAGCAAAGAACTGTTTTAATTTGAAAGGTTAACAAATCTTTGAATTTACATACTTGGTAAACATTAACAATAAAATTGCAAAGCGTCGCTCTCTTCATATAATCTATAAAAGGCATCTTGTTTTCTTCTCTTATTTTATGAACTATTAATAAATTGTTGAATATTCTTTGTTAATTAGTTTTGCTATATCCAATCAGGATATACGAAATTTGCCATGGCATTATAATGATTCGAGTAATCTTAGAGTGATAAATATGACTTTGTTCATTGCCTTTGTTTAACTTTAGTATACCATTCAAGACCTTGATCACAACTAACTTATAGTATCATGCAGAGAGCGAGCCTAGGATGCCCCTTCATACTCCTAAGAAAACTTTCTACCATCCACTGATGAATATTATCTAACTGATAAAGTTAATCAAGAATTTTGGACCTACTGTCTAGAAGGTAAGTCGACTGACCAATTCTAATAGAGAAGAGGGTTGGCTGATATTTTTACCTGGTAAAAAGCACGGAACATCCCAGGGTTCTGTAGTGTCTGTACCTTGTAAAAACACGGGACACTCGTCCAGAGCATGTATGACATAAAATGGCAGCAAATACATATTTCGATTAGGGGAAATCCAGAGTGGATATATGGAAGAAAGTACAAGTTTTTGGACTACGGTCGAGTTTAATTGTGTCCACATGTGATGCTTCTAAGGAGAGATCTAGTGGAAGAACCTTTTGCATTATTTCACTCCTTAATTAACTTCCTAAACCTTACTAACTACTACTTCTATAGCTATTCAAGGTTTTTTGATAGATGACTTGGGGAGCAGAATATCTTTAAATTCAAGATGGTCAATAATTAGATCCTTTCCTGCTTCTTTAGATATCGAGGGATATTAATTTTACAAATGCAAGCGTGAATGTTAAGTTGTAAGTCTTATGAGCAGACTTTTAGTATTTTTTCTTCATGAAAAAAGTATTGTAGGGTCTAGAAGTTTTTATAAATATGGGAAAGAAATCACTACTTTTGAGACTTTAGATTACTCTACTAATATTATAGCTTCTACATTAATTTTTATAACAACTATTGCTGCTATTACTACCATCACCACCTATACCAATAATTCACTAATTTTATAAATTACTAAGAGTACCGATTGATTATGATGATATTTTTAAATTTATTATATATAATTTTATAATTATAGTTATAAAAACAAATTTTTATAGATAATTACATCCAGATTTTTTTATTTAATTATATAACGTAATTAATTACGGTGGAATTTCCAAAAAAATGAAGTTTAATATTGCTGGAATACTTTAATCCTTGAACAAAGAAAAAGTTAATAAAAACATATAAAATTAGTAAGAGTAAATAGCTGACTAATTATGATGTCTATCATGGTTCATTTGATGAGTATATATAATTTAACGATTTTATTGTTATTATTGGTATTAGTTTATCTAATTTTTGGAGAAAATTAATGCCATTGTAATTCAGATTGCAATTACAATTCAAGAGAATTTGATTTTGATTAAAAATTAAAATATTAAATTGTTAATTAATAACTTTTCTAATTTAATTTAAATTTACTCAATTTAAATTTCCCTCTATTTAAAGTTTAATATCTGATTTATTGCGATCTCATCAATATTGAATTAAAATAGCTATTCAAATTAAATTCCTAAATATTTTAGTTTTTAAATTTGAATAATTTAAAATTATTATATAATTAATTATTCTCTAGTACGGTGATTTAATCGAGTTATTACTTTAGTTATTACAATGCTTTAGCAATTGTAATTAGTAATCATTGCAACTAATAAGTATTGAAGACATAAATATCCAATTACTTTCTTAAACAATCTATTCTCATGCTATCTAATTAATCTTTTTTCAGAATAAAATATTTCTATTTACTATAATTATTATATAAATACATAAAAACATAACAAGACAATAAAATATTAATAGCAGAAGACAGACTAATGATATTCTATGAAGTGAAATCAAGTATTTTCGAAGTCGTATTCGTTTTGATGTTAGATTACATATCAAGGATGGATAGAGTTCAAAGTAGCTACTCGGTCATTTGCAGTTTGCTAAAGCATCTGGTGATGGTAAAACTAATCTTTTTATATTCCTTTTAATTAAAGCATTTTAACTCTTAAAAATAACTAATTGATCTTGGTTTCTTGATGCTAATTTAATGATGTCTATTATTTATTATGTTTACATTTATAAAAGCATATTCACAAAGTATATTCACATAATTTATATTTAGTAAATATATGCCATTTAAATAACTGGTAACTTAGTCAAGATTTAAATAATTCATGAATAAATGGATGATCCCCCAAATCAAAGCAGGAAATGACTGAATTTATAAATAGATCTACTTTTTAAGAAAGAAGTGTTCGTTT
>ARYC01024081.1:0-10835 GCA_000711775.1 Oxytricha trifallax
CGATTTACAAATAAAATCCAAGATAAGGACCTTAATAATTGCAAAAAA
The DNA here is from genome assembly GCA_000711775.1 of Oxytricha trifallax. Taxonomy (NCBI): domain Eukaryota; phylum Ciliophora; class Spirotrichea; order Sporadotrichida; family Oxytrichidae; genus Oxytricha; species Oxytricha trifallax. The sequence continues at coordinate 49 of ARYC01024081.1, forward strand.
TTTGCTATAAAAAATTTAAATATTAAATTTAGTTAAGATTAGCAAGGAAATTCTATTTATGGACTATATTGGATTGTATTTGAGGCATTTTACTAAATTTTATTTGGTAAAAAAAAACATTTCTCAGATATTTCGTTAGATAAAATAAAGCCCACAAATAACATAAAATAATTGTAAAAAAGTGTCAAAATCATCAAGAAAGCTAAAACAATTTTACAAGATTATAAAAAAAAGTACTTTGACTTATTTTAAGTAACCTATAAATCATTTATAGTGAGCATAATGATGATGATGATGAATGATTTAAAATCAAATAAATTTTAACATATCACTGTTTAATACTAAAATTAAACCAATCAATCTTAGTCGTGACGTAGACGTATCTGAGTGAGTTGACGTGGCAAATTCCGTGACGTGGCAGTCCTGAAGTAGAAAACTCCGAAAAAACCAATCTCGCTATCATCTAGTCTCCTCCCGAAATCAAGATGTCTGGTTATAACCCGGACAGAGCTTGCAAGATTCAACCAGGAGATAGAAGTTGGAGAAAAACGCTTACCGGTCCCACCGCTGCTGGGAAACGTAATCCCTGTCCTTTCGCTGTGGTAGCTTCAGTACCCTAACCCTAACCCGGTGTGGGAGAAAAATCCTTATCGTTGGCTTCAATGGTTTTCGTCTTCTCACTTTTGAAGGCAGAGCCTACCTTCATCCTGCTCCCTATTACCAAGGAATCTGAACTCAAGCCAGGTAACTCATCTAATGCAGGGAAATCTTAGGATCCCAGCTCACTCGAAGAGTGAATGCTGACAGATTGAACCCCGCCGACTGGTCCCTCATGCATTGCGCCCAGCAACCCCCTACCTGCCCTCGATAGGCCTTAGTGTAGTAGAAAGCTCTATTAGAAAGTCCTAAGTGGTTGGTACCACCTAGCAATTAACTTTCTAATTTAATAATATAGTGAGCATAATCAAAGACAAAAATAGATTTTAATTGGAAATAATCTATAACCATTAAAGAAACTTGCGTTAGAAAAAAGTAAGTTTAAGTTACAAATGATAAATTAATAAAATTCTATTATGATTAAACCTATTGAATTTACTTTGGTAAAAGTTTATGTTAATTAAAATTCATCAATTAGTTTCAAATATGACTTAAGTGATTTTATAATGAATACAATTAAAACGCAAAATATATTGGCAATTGATTCGAATATGAATTTAAATTATAATTATTATTAATTCTATTAGTTTTCTCAGCTTCATTAAATTGAAACCAATGATATAGTCGTATTTTCACTAAAAATATAAATATTTCTTTTTATATTCATAAAAATGGAGGATGTTATTTAAGGCTTATATAAACTATTACCATTAATTATATTTATTAGTACATGTTATCACGCTATCTTGATTAATTGATGAAACTATCTTTTTAATGTTATTTTTAATTCTATAATAATTATTAATTTATGTATTTTACTATAAGTTCTTAATTAATAATAATATAGCTGATGGTATTCTTCTGGAATGACAGCTTATTTTGCCATCAACAGCAACTAAATCTCAACCTCTTAGTTATTATTCAATTCAAAATGCTTAAAAATCAATGTATAAATAGGGCAGGAGTCTTGTTGAAAAATCATTGGTGCTTAAATATTAATCCTAAATCACTTTTTGTAGAAAAAAACATCTTCAAGTTGCAAAAAGGAACATTAATCTTAATAGGTTGAGTTAAAGTAGATTTTTAAAGAACTGGATTTTCATTTTGATTAGAGCTAACAAGCTAAAGCTACCTGGTGCTAAAACTTAAGTAGAAGAAAAACTTTAGTTGGTAGCAACTGTATTGAATATTATTTACTGTTATCAAAGCTAATAAAGTATTCCTCCTATTGTATATATCTCATGATTAAATACTTTAATTTAAATGAATAGTGCAAAGAAGTATCTTTTAGTAATCATAAAACAATGTTTTGCATTGCTGATTGTAGTATTGATGTTTAGATTCTCAACATAGAACTTAACGACTAAATATATAATTTTATATGTTTAAAAGAGAGCGAAACTTAAATGTGGTTTTGGCGAAAGGTGGAGAATTGCTTCTCAAAATTATAATATCATTACACAAAAATTGAATGAGGGAATGGATAAATTAAAGTATATTAAAAAGCTCTGATATTAGATATATTTAGCGAGATATAGTCTACTATTTTATACATTTAATAAAAATAAGGTTATATGTAATATCAATTATGTGTATTGACCTTTCAAAGAATATACAAGGCATGAACCTAAAAAGATATGAAATTGAGAAACTATAATCGATTGAATTTGAGATCTTGCGATGAATGATGAATAAAAAGATTTTAATACAATGCTGAAACTAACTAGCCCATATAAACGGCTTGTCAAATAGATAGGATTAGTATTGATAAAAGCAATAAGTAATAGTTATAGTAAAATGTTTGTAAAAATAATGGAATTACATATTACAAATCTATTCAATTAAATAATGATGAATTTTTAACTGCATTTCTAAAATTAGTACATAAATTAAATCATTAAATACATGCATATTAAATTGATATTATTATAATTACCCAAGAAAATGATCTTTGATATAAAGCATTTATAATGATATTGAGTGCTTATATTATAAAAAATGTAAGAAAAGCCTTAACTTAGCTATAATTATTTAACTAAAAGTAGAATTTAATAATTTAATTAAAATTAGCTCTACTAAATATTCTTATATAATTGAATATTGGCGTGAAAACATAACCTTTGAAAACAACTTTATTAGATAAACTATCTAACCTTGTAAAAATGATATCTTGAATATTTCAATACAATAAATAACTTTACTGATAATTATATTCCCCCCCCCTTCTTGAAGTTGATAAAATGACACATATATGAATAAAACAAAAGTACATGAAAATAGGTGAATTGAGCATGGTATAATTAAAGTGTAGGTTAGTTTATTTTAATTCTAACCATAGTTTTTAATTCAAAATCCACTCTCTTTCTAAATATGTACTAGGCCATTTAAGTAATAACCACTAAATATTTAAACTAAATAAAAACTATTTTGGAATTGCAAACGAACATCTTGTCAAATATATTCAAGTTTGTAGCAAGAAACATATTTGAAAGAGGACTTTTTGAAATTTTAAATGGTTCCATGATTCTATATATGTGAATGTTAATATTGTAATGGGAAAACATAAATTAAATTAAGAATTGAATAGAGTATAGATGATCAATAATGAAAAAGAGGAAAAGAGGTTGAGAAAGATTCAGAGTATTTACTCAAGATAATGCAATTTCCAAAGTATAGATCAGAGAAGTTTTATTAGAATAAAGAAAAAAAAGAAGATATGTTAATTTTCATCAGCAAGCATATTGAAGCATTTTACCACATTAAAGAATGTAGTAATTAAGCCAGTTTCGAATATTTAAAGGCAAAATTCTTTTGCCCTATCAAATTCCCTTGACTTTGCTTTTAGATTGGTAACTAAATTTTAAATTTTTATAAAATATAAATAGTCAACTACACTTAAAGAACATAGAAATTATAAACCCCTTTTAAATTTCACAGTGAAAACATAATCAGTATGATAAGAATTCTTGAATCTCCGAAATAAATAATTTAGCAGATTTTATAGATTAACTAACTGAAGTTTTTGTTGTTATACCAATCAGAAAATACCTACAAAAAGTTTACCTTTTAGCGTAGTAAATTAGATGCGTTTTAGTTTTTTTTGTATTATTATTCATAGTTGATTAGTAAGTATTATTTATTATAGTAGGCTGCTATAATAAAGTAAGAATAAAATAATTATAAGAGCAATAAAATGTACTAAATTTTCTGATAATTTTTAATTAAATAATTGTTTAAAAGATGATTCTTGCATGGCTACTTTATTAATAGAAATATAATTCTCAATCTTCATGCCATATAAATAAATAGGATTTTAAAACATTAATAGCAACTTTTTTTCATTAACGCTTTTAATATTAATATTTTATTTTTTTTATTTCTCAAATGTTTGGATAGATAGTAAAATAAGAAATAATACATATTGTGATATTATAAATTACACCACAGCCATATAAGAAGCTATTTTTTATTGAATCCTTTGGTCTACATTAATAAAATTTAGATGTTGAGTAATAAAAAAAAGTTTATTATGGTGATCTTATTAACTGAAATAGCCATAAACTAATTATAAATTTTACTTCTGGACTTTCTAAATTTGGAAAACATCATGATTAAATCATATAAACAAGTAATTAAGAAAAACAAGGGGAATTCTTTGAGTTTAAACTGAAAATTAATATTTCAATAAATTGTTAGAATAAACTTAAAAAGAAATGGAACCTAGTAAAACCTGTATACAATTTTGTGAAATATAAGTAAATCATTTTTGATATTTAATTCATCGATTTTCCATCATATATTTCACTTTTTTTGTCAGATCTCTCAGTTTTTAATTTTTTAAGTCAAAGTGTTTATATTCTTTAGACTAGTGACATCCCGCTTCTTGCTGTTTAGTATTACTAAATGTTAATATTTTAGAAATGTTTTTTGTCTTTAGTGAGTTATCAGCTGCTCCATCAACACCATCTTAAGTTTTCCATTTTGATCATTGTATATATAGATATTTATCTATCTGAACTTTATGAATTTCCGAACATTAATTATGAATGTATTACAATAAAATTTTTAAATAACATTATTTTATTAATAATTAAGCATATTTTATAAATAATTAAGCAAATAGTAAACAATCAGAGTACCGTCGACAAAATTAAGAGGGGTTGATAGAGATAGTTAAAAAGCAATGATTCATCATCTGGATGCGAATAGTCAACTTAGTTAATCTCAAACATTTAGTTATTAAGAAGCAATTTTCAAAAAAAAAACTTGCTCTAGTATGGTAAAGAATTAAGAATATAATTACAAAAAAATGAAAGTTAATCAACATATTTTATATAGTTAATAATATATATTTATTTGCTTTTAAATGTTTTGTCTATATAAGGGGGATATAATTACTGTTGAGTAAAATGAAAAAGAAGAGATAAGTACTAAGATAAGATTAGAGAAGGTACAAGTGGATGAATATGAAGTCAGAGAAATAATAACTAATAGGAGCTTATCAGATTAAAACGAACAGGAAAACAAATATAATTTTGATTATACAATCAAATAGGCATTAATACTTTACATTTAATTAATTTAAGAAAAAAATCAATAAGTAAGTAAATCACTTAAGTCGGTAAATAATATAAACAATAAAAATTGCGTATATAATTAGATAGTGAGACCAAACTTAACTTATTAATCAATCTATTTTGTGTTAGAGCCACCACTATTGTCTTCATTTTGTTCATCTTAACTTTTCTATATGACTTTTTAGAGTTTCTTTTAGTGATTATTCCATTGCTTAAACGTTTCTTTCTCCCTATCAATTGGGATGTTGTCCTCCTGCTTTGATATCATCAGGTTCCAATAGTTTACTCTTTCTCTCTTAATAATTTTTCATATATATTTGGGAAGCTCTTATCCCATCATTTGATAGATATCTGCAAAACTTTGTAAAGCCTTCTTTTACTTCACTGAATTCACCCCTGTGTCAGAAATTTTCCAGTTCTAAATTTTATTATGCTATATTTTCCGAACTATATAGTCTTGTTTGTCTATCTGTATACTGTGGTTCATTTTTTTAGGATCTAATATCGAATCCATATGCTGCCGCATTGCTTCGTTGTATGTTTCTGTATATTCATATATTTCTTTCTTTTTTAAGGCTATACCATATTTAAATATTTTATTCAGATGTTATATTCCACCTTCAAATTTAGCAAAAGCATCTGAAATGGAAGCAGTCTTTAGCATATATAAAATACGTTTACTCTTGCAACTCTAATGTAAGATGACTTGTGATCATAAATAATGTTTGTACGTTGCAATCTGTTGTGTAAGCTAATTGGTTAATATATTGATTTAAAGAAATTTTGATCGCTGTTAAATATACTTATATTTGGTAAAATTTGTTAGCAATTTCAAAAGTTATTTAAAAACCCAAAATTAAATTATAATGTTTTCAATTAAAAATATAGATTTTATAGGAACAATAAAAATTATTAATTACGAAGATTAATAACAAACTACAATTTAAAAATCTATTAAAATATATTCAAACTGCTTTAATATTAATCAGCAATTTTAAATATTTTAAAATGAAACGTATTTCCAAAATAGTTGAGATTTTAAGTTGTATGTCGAATTAGTTATACTAATAAATCAAGATAAATTAAGCTATTTATAAATGAAATGATATCTTCAATTAAATACATAAATAAATAATTAAAATAAGAAGATAAATTGATATATACATATTTTATTTTCTATTATAAACAGATTATTGTAAATTGATTTATTAATTCAATTAATTTAAAATTCATCTTGAAATTTTATCAATCTTGAGTTACATTTCATTTTAAAATATTTAAAATTTATTATTATTAAAGAAGTGTGAGTAATCTTTAGATTTATAAATATTTCTTTTTGAAAATTTAAACTTATAATATCGATTGGTCATTCGATAAGAGGGTTTAAATATCTCAGGTACTTTCGTATTTATACCAATCTTCTGATTAGTCTCCTGGAATCAAACACTTCAGTTGCTTAATAGTGTAAAAATATCATTAGCACTGTTTATTTTTGCAGTTTTTAAATATGTTATGACTGAAAGAGCAAGATTATTTGATTTTTAGACTCTATATTTGAACTTCTCATTCTATTATTTTAAATAAACTTAACCATACTTATCTCGAACTGAATATTTCACTTTTTATTAAGAACAATAAGAAGATTGGTAAGTTATGTGAGTCATTGCTTTTTTTATTAAATATCTTCTTTTATATTTTCATTCATATCTCCATAGTCTCCTCCTAAAATTTGCTTATCTTGAAACAGATTTTTATTTTGACAGTTTTCAATGATTTCTCTCCAATATTGTTACCATCTCTCGGTCCATAGCTCTTCTTTCAGATATGTTACTTTTTGCCTAATGCTCTATTGTTCAATCTTGCCTTGAATGTATTTATAAATAATAGTCTGTGTGCATTAGTAAAATACAATCGAATCATTCTTGTTGTCATTGGGATCTATCCCTACTTGCAGTCAATTATCTTTTCATACTAGTGGCATGTTGCCATGAATCAATTCGTTGAATATCTTTGATTTAATAACACCTTGATACATTCTAATCTATCATAGTATTTTTATGAATAAATCAATAGTTTGGTTTTAATTCAATGAGCTTAAAACTGCTTTTGAAGCTTCTCTGCTCATTGAATAGCTACTTTTCATTACCTCACGACTATACCCATTATTTCAAAAAAAATTAGCTACTGTCAAATCAGCTCCAGCAAGGTTTTAAAAGCTGAGTCATGATTGTTTGACATAAATGAAACATTTTGATTTTGTCAATTAAATTAAAAAAGGAATTTTGAAATGTGGTATTGCATCTTTATAAAACATGGAAAATATTTTATTTTAAATAAAGAAAACACGACTAACAAGCAAAGATTATTAACAGATACTCACAAGCAAGTGATCAAACATGGTTTTGTCAATCAAAAACACTTAAATCCTGCTATTAGAAAAAACAATTTAAGGGTTCTCTTCACAAAATAAAATATTTTCTAGATTTATCCAATTAAAGCAAAGAATAAAGTCTTTAAGAAAATCTTGGAAGGTAAAATTTAATATAAATTTTTAATTCTTTTTAACACTAAAATTTTGAATGTTATTTTAGTGATTTGCTTAATGAATTGTGGATTAAAATAGAAAATATTTTAAACCATAGAAAGTAAATTATAATTAAATGTTAGAAAAATAAAAATATATGTTAAAACTTGTATACCAGAAAAGCAAAAAAAAATATTGAATGGTTTAAAAATAAACTTTCCAGAATAGACAAAATAAAAAAAATTATTATTTTTATAATTTTAAATAATCTTAGAATCATACTTTTAAAAACTGAAATTAATTTTCTGTTTCTTAGACTTATAAGGTAACAGTGTATATTCAAAATATATAAATTAGTAGTAAAAACTAAAAAAAAAGTAAGCTAGCATTGATACAATTTAAAGTCCTTGAGCTTATGTAATTTTTAAATATATTTTTTAACAATTTAACTCAATTTTGTTAATTATACAAGGGAATTTTTAAATAAATAACCACTTTTTATGTAAGTATAAATAGTTCAAAGATTGATATTAAACTTTTGATTACTTATGAATATTTAATTAAGTTAAATTCTTGTTCTTATATAAACTATAGTAAACGCTTTAAATAAAAATTATTTTAATAATTAAAATTTTATCACAACATGCAGTTTAACAATTTAATAGTTAATTTAGCGGTAATTTATGCTAAAAACCACATGACACCTATGATTCATTTAAGAAACACATATAGGGAAATCATTAGGGTAAGTATGGATGATCACTAATAAAGATTGAAAGGAATGAGTTGATTGAACTAGTTTAAAAGCAAAGAAAATGAATTGACAATTTAAAAGATGAACTAATAAATAAGATTCTAACGTGAAATAAAGAATAACATAATTATAAAAGATATTTCACCATTAAAGAATGAACTTGCAAAATGGTGTAAGAAAAAATATTCACATGCAAAATTACAAAAAGATTCTTCAGATGTTACCCAGAACTATGCAGCATATAATTTAAATATCTTTAATAAAAAAGATATTACCTAATTAAATTCAGAATTGTTTGAAGTTTTAATAAATTAGTTTTTGTTTAAGATATTCTTATCTATTAAGAATTTTATAAAAGAGAAAAATTCTCAACTGGGGCCATTTCAAAATGATAAAGTCATAAGTAGTAAATACTAAGTTGTAGAAGTCTAAATTTTCGGCTATGAGGTAGTATCCTCCCCCCCTAATGTATACTTTTCTTTTTGTAGTCTGATAAGTTTTTGACGCTGAGTAATAGTAGCAGATGAACATGGAATGTGTGAGCAATAGTTTTGGAGCTATAGCCTCATCAAAGTCACATTTTATATATAAAAATCATAATAAATTTTAGAAAAAATTTCAAATTTCTCTAAAATTAATGATTTTTGCAGTTTTTAACTAAATTAACAAATTATATCTAATTTATTATAATTTTATAAAGTGAACTTTTATAGTCTTTATGAAAATCTTAAATGAAAGTTAAAATGATTTTTTTATCACTTTATAAAATTATAATAAATTAGATATAATTTGTTAAAATAGTTAAAAACTGCTAAAATTGTTAATTTTAGAGAAATTAAATTTTGTGAAAAATTTGAAAATTTTTGTAAAATTTATAATGATTTTTATATATAAAAAGTGACTTTGATGAGGCCATAGCTCCGAAACTATTGCTCGCACATTCCATGTTCATCTGCTACTATTACTCAGCGTCAAAAACTCTATCAGACTAAAAAAGGAAAAGTATACATTAGGGGGGGAGGATACTACCTCATAGCCAAATTTTCTTTAGATATACTGAACTCTTGTGATTAGTCGCATTATCTAGTAAGAATATAGTGCTCGCTCTACATTGTTTGTCTTTTAAATAAAAAATGCATATAATTTCCAGTAGAAAATACTAGAAATCCTTACTGTTTTTATTTCCTTTAATTACTTGAAAGTAAACATCTCCTCTATTTGAAATTCCTGCAAATACATTCACTTAGTATAGTCTTTGCGAGAGGTCTGAATGATGTTTAACCCTTTTTAAGCTCAGCTTTTTCTAAATGTCATTCGTTAATAAAATGCTGCTCTCATTAATGTTAATTATTGTTATACCTAAGCTTGTTTGTTCTATAAAGTCTTTGCGGCGAAATGTTTTGCAACTATTGATTGTGTACAATTAGACTTTTAATTTATTTTGTAAATCTTCTTAAATCTCATTCTTAATGAAGATTTTAAAAATTTTCACAACTTATTCTTGCCAATAACTAAACCTAATTTAAGTTTAATTTTAAACTAACTTCTTCAATTTTATTAAGACCCCTTTCCTTAGTTCATTTTTAATAAAAAATTTAATAGCTTTGCAATTTTAGCTAATTTTTCTTTGTAATTTTAACTCTGTGGGGGATAGGTTTTCAATCTATTAGTTTAAAGCATTATCTAATTGAGTATGTATAAGCTTAAGTCTTTACATAAGAGACTTCTTGGAGCATTTAAAGTTTAAATGCAAATCCTTCATCTTCTTGATAAATCTATAAAAATTTTTCATTCATACTCTTGTTATTTTTGTCAGTATAAGTTTCGTAAAGAATCTCAAAATCCTAATAGACTCTATTCTTGATTTCTTCAAAATTCATTCCCCCTTTCAATAAACTTTAACTAAACTAGAGTTGTGCTAATAGAGCTTTTGAAAAATAAGTCTTAAAATTTTATTTGCTTATGCAACTTAAAAATGAGTCAATGGATAAATTTATTTAAAAACTTTACTTGGTCGCAAATAACACTGTTTTAACAACTCCGGATATGGTTTCTAAAATTTTATTTTGTTAATTAACAAAATCATCTAATGTTATTGACTTAAACTCAATATGTCCTAATCTTAAATTCTTAACGGAAATTACAGATGTAGCTTTGCATTTCCAATTTTCGTTACTTATGTATTACATTTGCTAGTTTGATTTATTTTATTCACTTTCCTCTAACTCTGATGAAGGGCAATCGCTCTAATCAATTTCCAAAAATTTTGAATCTC
>ARYC01024278.1:0-10333 GCA_000711775.1 Oxytricha trifallax
AGAAAACCCACCTGTAAGCCAAAGAAACCCACCTGTAAGCCAAAGAAAACCCACCTGTAAGCCAAAGAAAACCCACCTGTCAGCCAAAGAAAACCCACCTGTAAGCCAAAGAAAACCCACCTGTAAGCCAAAGAAAACCCACCTGTAAGCCAAAGAAAACCCACCTGTAAGCCAAAGAAAACCCACCTGTAAGCCAAAGAAAACCCACCTGTAAGCCAAAGAAAACCCACCTGTAAGCCAACGAAAACCCACCTGTAAGCCAACGAAAACCCACCTGTAAGCCAACGAAAACCCACCTGTAAGCCAAAGAAAACCCACCTGTAAGCCAAAGAAAACCCACCTGTAAGCCAAAGAAAACCCACCTGTAAGCCAAAGAAAACCAACAAGCTCTCTATAAAATAAGAATAATTATTAATACTTTATAAAAATTTAATCATAAAAATCTAGCCACAGAAATTTTTTTTTTTATTTTCTTAATTATATATTATATAACATTTATATATCTTGATATTAGTTAATTGTTCATTATTTATTATATTAAAGATATACTAGATTATCATTTTATATTTTTTTATATAAATTATATTTATTTTACAAATACGTAATATATTATAAAATATATTTCATTATCACGAATTCTATGCGTTTTTAAAATAAATAAGACTTAAGTCTTGCATATTACAAAAACGTAATAAATGCGTGAATTATTTAGAATTTTTATGTTTATCACGATTTTGATACGTATTTAAAATAAATAAGACTTAAGTCTTGCATATTACAAAAACGTAATAAATGCGTGAATTATTTAGAATTTTTATGTTTATCACGATTTTGATACGTATTTTTAACAATAAAGACTAAAGTCTATTATTTAATAAATTCGCTATAAAAGCGTGAAATATTATGATATTTTATCCTTATCACGATTTTGCTACCTATTTTTAATAATAAAGACTAAAGTCTATTAATTAATAAATTCGCAATAAATGCGTGAAATATTAAGAATTTTTATGTTTATCACGATTTTCCTATGTATTTTTAACAATAAAGAATTATGTCTATTAATTAATAAATTCACAATAAATGCGTGAAATATTTAGAATTTTTATCTTTATCACGATTTTGCTACGTTTATATAAAATCTAAAGACTTTAGTCTTTGTTATTTATTTAACAATTTTCTCGAATTAATTACAATTTCATAGATATAATGTATTGATTTTATATTCGTGATAAAATCGTGATAGTACAAAATTTTAAATAGAATACACGATTTTATATAAACAGAACAAATACGTAAAAACTATGATTATTTTCCATTTATTACGTTTTTATTCATTAATAAAACATTTTTTATTTAAATAATTTTATTATAATAATATTTTTAATATAAATTCAAAAATAATAAAATATATAAATTAAAATAAATTATATAAAAAAGATTTTATTTTCAATTAAATTTTATTTTTTAAACTACTTAATATTTTTAAGGTAAATATATAAAATGTTCTGGAAATTTCCTTTCTCTTGCATTAAAATTGTCTTCATCAAATTCTTCCTCTATTATTTCTAATTCAGGTCTATAAATTTCTTAATTACATTCTTTGATAACTGAATATGGATGTGGTTTTTTAACATCTCTCGGTCCTGCTAGTGTAGACATATCTAATTTGCATTCTGGAATCTTGTTCTTTTTATTTTCATGTGAGTTGTTTACTGTTATAAATTATTTTTAATCTTATTTGCCATTTGATTTTTTTATTTTCTTGCTGATTTCATAAATCTGTTTCCCAAATACTTTAACACAAGCATGTTCATTTCTTTTGCTTTTTGGAATTCCACTGAGCAAACATTTTTGACATTTATAGTAGTATTAAGTTTTTCCCATTTTTTAATTTATAATTATATAATTAAATTTCTGCTTATATATTATATAAATAATTATAAATATTCAATTTTAAATATTTAAATTTAAATATTCAGTTAAAACATTTGATATTTTAATTTATTTTTAAATATTTAATTAATAGTTCAAATTCGTAATAGTTATAAAATTTTATTTCACTACACGAATATGAATGGACAGACTAAATTCGTAAATGTTCACAAATTTTATCTTAAGTAACGAATTTGAATGGACAAACTAAATTCGTAAAAGATTAAAAAATTAATCTTAAGTGACGAATTTTAATAGACCAACCAAATTCGCATTAAATTAAATTTTTTATTATAAGTCACGAATTTGATTAGTCCGACCAAATTCTTAAGAAATTAAAATTTTTATTATAAAGCACGAATTTCATTAGTCCGACCAAATTCGCATTAAATTAAAATTTTTATTATAAGTCACGAATTTGATTAGTCCGACAAAATTCGTAATTAATTAATAATTTTAGCTTAAGTCACGAATTTTAATGGATCAATCAAATTCGTAAAAATATAAAAATATTATTATAACTCACGAATTTTAATGGATCGACCAAATACGTAAAAGATTTAAAATATTATCTTAAGTCACGAATTCTAATTGACCTACCAAATTCGTACTACTACTAAATTTTAATGACAATACACGAATTCGGCACAACATACTTTTTAATACTAATTATAGTATATAATTAAGTATTAATTATTATAGAGATTATAAATTCGTCCTATTGACAATTTTTTCTTAAAAGGCACGATTTTGTAAATACCATACAAATTCTTAAACATAATATTTTTTTCTATACTTCCACGAATTCTATTTATAATAAAAACTCAAAAAATTAAAACTTAAAATATATTGTTTTTTAATAGTATAAATTGAAAAATAATTTTCAATTTATACTATTATATATAAAAATCATTTTTAAATTGTTAATATACATTTATTAAAATTTATTTATAATATCTTATTATTAATTTACTATTTATTAGTTATGTATTTATTGATTACAATGGTTTATTGGGTAATTATCTGTATTTTAATGTATTCTATTTATTATGTTTGTTTTTTAACAATATTATATATTCCATTATTAATTTGTATTTTATTATTATGATATAGTACCACCTTTTTGCATGTTTACCTACTATACATTATAAGTATAGATAACTCATAATACTAAATAAATACTATGAGTAAAGTTTATTATATAAGATTAATTATGTTTAAATTTTTAAAGTAAATTAAGTTATTTAATTATCTAGGTCATTAGATCCTATTATAAAAGATTATCTAAGGTATCAAGGTATGTCTAGGGGGATTAGGACCTATGTTTAAGTTGTTTGAGTTGTCAAATGCTTTATGCATATTTCTTGGATTGTTTGTAAGTTTACCATTATAGAACCACCACCCATTCATTTGTTCTCCATCATTATGAACCCCATCTCTTAATATTGAAGTAAAGTGGTCTGCTATTGACATTGGTCCTGATCTGCATGCAAAGTATATTATTCCACTGATCTCATATACAGCTTATGTTCCATCAAATAAGTCTAGTTGAATGTTGTTGTTTACTGTTATTTACACTGGTTCAGCCATCACACTATTTACTATTAAGAATTCTGGAGCTAATACTATAGTCTTTTCTCTTGTCATTGTTTGCTAATTACATTGATCACATATTAAATCTGTTTCTTGAAGTGACCCTATTACTGACTAACTAATGTCATTGTTAACTAATTCCTATAGTTCGATACTTGCTAATTCTTCATAAACTGTAATATCATATTGACAATGAAGATGGCTACACCAGGATCTCTTATTAATTCCTACCTTGAAATGGCTTGATTATTTGAAATAATTTTCTATATCACCAAAGTGGCAAAATCTTCCACCTATCTATCTTCTTAAAGGCTGTACTGCTCTAATTTGTCTTTCACACAATGCATAGAAATCATTTGACGCTGGATACTACCTGTTCTTATTGATTCTGTCTAGTTCTCTGCAACTTTGAACTAATGGTCTTAAACACTAATCTACCTAGTTTGATTTGATTTCTTAATTCTTGTTGTATATTCCAAAGTAGAATATATGCATTAGCGAGTCATGTAGGCATGAATTATTGTACCATCTGATAAAGGGGAATACTTGCTGGTTCATTGCTGCTTGGAATGGATTTGGCTATTGTACTGGATAGTTAACTAAGAATGGATTAACTTTTACTACTGGTTGAGGCTTTGGCTAAGGTTATTGAGGTGATTGTTAAATATGTTTCTACAAGTCCTTTAAAAGTTTGTTTAAGTGCTTTGCATCATCATCTGATTCGCTAGATTCTATATTAGAGTCACTTTAACTCATAACTTCATCTTCATCACTTTCTAGTGGTGTATCATCTCTTGGTCCACTATATTAACTTTCATAGTCACTCTTGTTACTCTCAAATGGGCTATCATCCTTTGGGCCACTGTCATCACTAAATTCGTCCTTCATAATTACATTTTCAGGTTATTGTCGTTTCTTTGATAGATTTTCAATCTTGGTTATAAGTTCAGGTTCTTTCTTTTCTTCTTCTTGTTTCTGATTCTAATTTTGTTCTTGATCTGTCTTGAATAGTCTTTGATATCCTGATTCAATTATAATGTTAAGATCAACATCTTTAAGTCTATTGTATATGTCTTGTATCTTGTCTTGATCATAACACTATATTTTTTCATCTAGTTTGGCTAATAGTTTGTCAACTACTTTATTATCTTCTAATCTTTTTTTGTGATCAATCCAGTTCTTTCCCATGTTAATGTATGTCTCAAGCATGTCCTATCTGTATAATAACACTGATTCATTGAATCTAATAAGGTAAACATTGTTTAAAGTTGGACATCTTGATAAAGCTGTGTAGAACTGTCCTTTGCCAAATATTTAACTGCAATCTATAAAGATACCTTTGAATGTAAGTCCCTATGCCTTGTGTATTGTGCTTGCATAGGCTTCTACTGCTGCAAACTGATTTCTTTATAACTTTACATCATTACCTTCATAAAGTATTTCATCTTGATGTCTTCCTAAATATTGAATGTCTCCTGTCTTTTAATTCTTTATTTTCAAGTATTTATTGTTTGGTCCTACCTCTAGAAGGGTTGCTATCTACCCATTTGCCATGTGGAAGTGTAAATCAAAGTTTCTTGTTATCATTATCTTTCCATTAATGTGAAGTTATACTAATTACTACAAGTTTACATTCTTTGACTGATTTAGGCTTTTAATCATTCTGAGATCCTCTTCGTCAATACTGTCTTTATTAATTTTCTGAACGTTTTGCCCTTCTATTCTAAAATCTTATGAATCTATCATAACTCCTTGTTATCCTATCTTTATCTGATTTACATACTTGTTAACTCTGGTACTTAGAACTTCTTACCTACTAGTACATGATATTCTGGATTAGTAAGAATTGCATTGACTAAAGGACTAGTTTCATCTACTTCTCTTTTATTAAGCTCTTCAATGTCATTGGGAAGGTATCTGTTCTCTCTGATTCTGTCAAGCATTAATTTAAAGTCTACATCTTATTTTTATCTGAAGTTTTCATTTAGAATGATCCATTCGAAGTTTTACTGGAAGATCTCACCATAACACATGCAATTCTATAAGGTCTTTTCTGATTAAGCTGTACCTTCACTTTAAGTTTGTAATAAGTCTCCACATAGTATAATATGTTTACCACCAAATATTTTTTGTCTAGGGAAGGTCTTTAGTTCTGTTATTTTGCAAGTGGCTTCTATTTTATTAAAACTAGATTCTGTTAGTAGAGATACTTCATCAATTATAAGTACTTAGATACTTGCAATTGTTTTTTGTAGTTCTGAGAGTGGATCAACATGTTTCATTTCCTTCATCTTTTCATGTATCTTCATTAATGAGTGAATGGTCTGTCCATTTATGTTTCCTGCTGCTATACCTGTTGATGCTGTAAGTGCTACGTTATATCCCATTACATAAGTTAAGAAAGCATGTAGAAGCTTAATCATGTGACTCTTACCATTACCAGCTCCTCCTGTGATGAATACAAGGCATTGTTTATGTTATAAGAATATTTTATCATAGATAAAGGATAGGCATCCTATTTGATCTCTGCTGAGTAGGTTATTTAAGATATTGTTTTGAATGTACATTACAAGTACAGCTTCTGCCCTTGGATTGTAGTCAAAGGTCTTCTTGAAGTATTTTTCAGTTTCTGTCTTGTCTACATAGTCTTGTAAGAACTCTAATGATTGATAGTCTGTCTTTGACTTGGATTGTTTTGCATTTTATACTATTTCTTGTAAATCAAATATTTCATTTTCCATTTCTAGATCAACTGCACATTTCTATTTTGATACGTTGGCTTTTTAATCTCTGGTTAGTGAATTGTCTTTAAGTAAGTCTAGTAGCATCTGTTATAGTCTTAGTCTGGAAATCTTTGATACTTTCCATAGGTTGGTTAAAGACTCTTAATCATAATCTTCTCTCATAGGTAATAAGTCATTTAATAGTAGTTCTATGTACCAACTCTTCTATTTATTGTCTCTATGGAACTTTGTGAATGTTCTATGAGCTATGTTTTCTAAATAAATTTTGTAGAAGTATACCTCACCATCACTTGGAAATAGTTTGTTAGTTGATAAGATATAAGGGTCTGCTCTCTTGAAATACCATACTCCTCTAAATTGTTTTGTATTGCTCTCTGCTACTCTAGTTGCTGTCTTAGGTACTTTCTTCTTACCTCTTATATATCCGTATTCTCTTAAGAAATCAAACAATGTTAGTCCATCATGAATTAATGGTCTGTTATAGTAGTATTGGAGTGGTCCATTCTAATAGATGTCTTCAGTGTCTTTATCAAGCTCTGCTAATACTATATCTTTCTTAAGCATCCTAATTTTGTTTCCTGGTAATGCTACGTGGTAGTGTATGCCAGCTGGCTCTCTAATAACCATAGGTAGTCTAAGTAATATCCAATAAGCTTCGCATATGCTAACTACTCCTAATTTTAAGTGTTTAAGTACTTCTCTTTGTGCTGCGTTGTCATGTTAGTATACTAGTTTTCCTAACATAGTTGGTTCTCTCTTTGAAACGTATTTAATGATATACTGAACTGATTCTCTTTGTGTCATTCTCATTACACAACAGCTTGACTTCATAAATTTAAGTAACAATGGATTGTAGGGAGCTATCCATCTATCATCTTCAGTAAGCCTTCTATAGATGAAATACTCATCTTCTACTTTGTCATTCTAGCTAAGTTATTGTGGATATCCGTATTTACACTTTTTTTCTTGATCTTTTTAATAACACCTTCCTTCTCTACATTCATGTGTCATAAACTTCTTTACTTATTATGCAAGTTCATCATCATAATCTGGAATGCATGCTTATACTGAATATCCATCATCTATTCTCTTTGCATCTTCTTAATCAAGCCATATCAAAACATGCAAGTGAGGTGGTCCTCTTAGTTGAAATTCATATCTTTCAAAGCTCATAACTACTTTACCGAAGATTCCTGGGCTCTTCTCACTACCATTAATCATTTACATTGCTAATCTACTTTTCAAGTAAAAGTTTGATACTGAAGCCATTGCATCATTCCAGAAGCGTCCTTTGTGTTAAGCTTTAAGTCTAAGTAGGTATTCATCATTTTCATTATGAGTTAAAGTAATAAAAAGATGAGGGAATCTAAATCCGTATCTTTTGTAACCCTCTTCAAGCATTGCTAGTAATTCTTAACCTTTTGCTGAATAGTAAGCTGAAGTTCCTACTTGCTAATGTATAGTCTATGAGTCCAGTAGTAAGCTCTTACTTCACCACAATCTTTTTATGATAATATATCTTTAGCTGTAAGAGGTTGTTTATGCTGGTCTGGGTGTGCTGATTTTACACCTCTACTGAATGAATCATTTATTCTTTTCTTTTTCTATCAAATAGCCAAAATACGAAGTCATAGTGTTCTCTAAATTCAGCTCTGCAACTTAATAGTTTCATCTTTGCATATTATGTGATAGTCATGCCTGTACTATAATATGATGAGTTATATCCTCCCCATCCAGTAGGAAACAATGTAGGAAATAGTTTCTCTTCTAAGAACTTGTCTGCATAGTAAACTAAGTTCTTTTTTACTTCTTTCTAGTTGTCTTTGCTGTCATCCTTAAACTTTTCTTGTATATCTTTAAGAATATCTTCATAATTCTCTGATTCCACGTATTCTTCAAATGCAGCTAGTCTTCTCAAGTCTTTTACATTAAACAAGTCATGTCCATGCTCTGAATTGGATGAAGGTACTACATACCACTCTCCTTAATCATCTTTATGTTCTTCTTTATTTATATCTTTTAAGTCCTTTACTTAAATGTAGAATTAGTCTTAATTGTATCCTCTTGCAATTCTACACTTGAATTAGTCACTTTCTATGAAATCTTTGAGTTTCTCGTTTGTACTAAGCCTTTACCATAGTTCATATGTACACACACCTCTTTAATACAGATGATTAATATCTTTAAGTAATTTAAGTGCTTCATCAACTTTACCCTTCTAGGCAGCTGTTATATGCTGCATCCAATCGTATTACAAGGCAAGTTTATGCATTCCAACATCAGTATTAAAAAGTTTGAAATTTGTATCACCCTTCATCATTTGATATCCTGAGGTTGCTGTGTTCTATATGAAGGAATATATGTATCCAAGTCTTATTAAAGCCTATTCTGCTTTGCTTTTTAGCTTCTTTAGTTATTCTGGTTGAGGCATAGTATTCTCTGGAATTGTATTTTTTAATTCATTTTTCCAACAGTAGTAACATACTTTGTAGACTGTAGTACCTTCTTAGTCGACCTTTTACTTAATTTTGTCTTCAAATTCATGCATATTTTACTATGTTCTAGTTCTTCCCATAATACTCTCTAACTCTCTGTAATAGTCTTCCTTTCTTAATGAAATAAGCTAAGCTCTGCATCCACACTATGCACAAGGTGTTTCTGAGATACTCTATTCAAGTATATTATTTAATCTTCTCAACTTTAATTGATATTGTTGGAATTTTGGTAAGTAATATAATATTGTTTATTCTCCTAAACTTTGGTAATGTTTTCGTATATATTCAACTGTCATAAACTTTCTATTTAAAATCTTTTCTTAAATGTCTTTTTGTAATTATCCCAGGCTTGCTATTCTAATTTCATTAGTGTCTAATATTTTCTGTATCATATTTTTCTTTGTTAACATATCCATACACAAATCATAGTCCTTTTTCTATATATAAAATAGTTTTTGAATGAATTATCTTTCATCTGCTTAAACAATTTAGCCTGGATGGGATCTTATTCTCATATAGTATAATATGTGAGATATTGTATATTGTTACACTAGTCTTTCAAGAAACAATTTGATATCATTTTGTGTGTAATTCATTATTTTTTCGATTTTATTTATCATTGTTTATTTATTTCTTATGTTAGTTTTTAGTATAAACATAACATTGCGGCTTTCTTATTATTTGTATAGATCGAGATTGAACTTACTAATAAATAGTCTCTTGTTATTAATATCTAAAACTTCTCTATCTACAATTTAGAATTTTTTCATAACATTTTCTGAAAAGTCTTCTTAATTGATTTTTATTGAAATATTTTAAAATTTTGTTTCTGGAAAAATATTGTTGAGTTCTTAAGTAAACGAATATTAACTGATTGAGTGAAAGAACTTAAGTTAATCTTGCTATTCTATTATGTTAAGAAAATCTGAATTGATACTTTCAAGGTCCATACTCTCTTAACTGGAGAGAATTTAGTCTTAATTTTCGGGCAGCATTTACCCTTAATTAGGCTAATTTGGGTTTGCTAAAAACAGTTCTGTTTGGTTAACGTGAACTGAGTTTAGATCTTGACTTTTTCCTTCCATTCTTTTTAAATTTTTTAAATTAAATATTATAATAATTATTATAATAATTGCAACTTATTCAAAATAAAAATTTAAATATTCAAAATATATAATTATTTATTTATTTTTTTTATTTAAATTATATTTTTGGACAATTACGTGATAATGTTAATATTTTTTGTGATTAATACGAATTTACTACGAATCAAATAACTTGGGAAATTTCTCTGTAATACTATAAGGTAGCGAAGTTAAAGACATGTACATGAGTTGATAAAAACGTGATAATGTTAATATTTTATTGATTTTTACGAATTTACCACGAATAAAATAAATTGGGAAATTTCCCTATAATTCTATATGGGGTGCCAAGTTTATAGACATTTTACATTAGTTGACCACAAACGTGATAATGTTAATATTTTTTTGTGATTAATACGAATTTACTACGAATCAAATAACTTGGGGAATTTCTCTGTAATACTATAAGGTAGCGAAGTTA
>ARYC01025066.1:0-10589 GCA_000711775.1 Oxytricha trifallax
AGAAATTTGTAAGGAATCAATCCATAATCTTATTTATAATAAAAATAACAAATCATATCCATTTTAATACCAAATCTTTTCGAGTATATATTATTTAGCTCCCCTACCACTTATCATTTAAATTTATTTAAGAAATCTTATAATTTTTAATTTTCTATCTTATTATAAGTTAAAAAAATAATTTATTTGTTAAAATCAAAGAACTCTGTTTAAGAAAGAAATCTGATTTTTGATAACATCTTCATATAGCCATCCATCCACAAGTAAATAGTGATCTCCAGGATATGACTTAATTTCTTTCTTGTCATCAGAAGTTTTAATTGTGTTCATAAGTTGAATCATTGCTTCATTACAAAGTACTGTATCTTCAGAGGCTATCACAAGGTGTACTGGAATAGTGATGTTCTGATAATTTTCCTTGATGTGCTCTGCAATTTCTATGTTTTCATAGTATGTTTTGCCGTAATGAGGTCCTAAAAACTGCAATTCATCTTTCACATAGTTTACCAAGAATGTGCTATCTAAGAGTGGTTTGAATGGCCATGGAATAGCTTTTAAGGGGTCAGACTCTGCAGCTTCTTTGATGATTTGCATTGGCTCGCCATCTAGATGTGAAATCTGTACTTTCAAATTTGGAGTGTTTAAGATCATTGCGTCGAAACTGTTCCCATTATTTTCTTTATGAAGCAATTCTTGAATTCCTAGAACAAGTTTGCCTCCTTAACTGTATCCCCAACCTATAATGGGGACTTTCTTGTTTGGATATAGGTCCTAGTAGAATTTCTAAGCTTTAATCATGAAATTGTATCCATCTCTCTAGAAATCATCTTGATCCTTAATAAAACCTCTAATTCCTCCACTATGACCGAATCCCATAGCGTCTAGGCCACAAACTTCATAACCTGCATCAATGAAAGGCTTGGCTAAGTGTCCGTATTTCCCTACGTAGGAACCAAATCCATGGAACATCATAACTATGGCCTTAGGTGGGTTTTCTGGATTAGTAAATCTGATATATAAAATTAAATTATTTAATTTTTGTCATAAAATTACAGTTTTACCTTCAACTGGCCATCTGTAATTATGTAGCTTTGTTTCACCATCTACGTTTACGCATTTAATTTTAATCCTGAAAATAATGTAAAAATCTACTACTAATTTAATTTAAAAATCTTTAGCATTCCACAAAATTATGAATGGGGAATTAGATAGCTCTGAAATCAATCTCTCTGCTCTTAGTTTATTTTATCTGCTCCAAGTCTTATTCATTACTACCTACTAAAGAAGCAGCTAATTAGGCATACTGTTATGTCGTGGAATCCATTATATTCAGATATTTTGTAAATAAATTATGATGATTTGGTAACCTTTTTTTTATAAATAAAATAATTTGTAAGATTCTCAAATACTAATTATGATTTAATAAGCTGTATTTTACAAGCTCTTTGTCTAGGCTTTATTAACAATTTTTAGTTTATTTACTGTATTTCTTTACTTTCTATGGATTTTTACTATGGGGGTTTTGGGTTTTGGCAATACAATTGCTAATATTTCAAGCTTGAGATCATCAGG
Source organism: Oxytricha trifallax (assembly GCA_000711775.1). Taxonomy (NCBI): domain Eukaryota; phylum Ciliophora; class Spirotrichea; order Sporadotrichida; family Oxytrichidae; genus Oxytricha; species Oxytricha trifallax. The sequence continues at coordinate 1,573 of ARYC01025066.1, forward strand.
ATTTTTATTAAAAAAACTAGCTGTTCTCAGTCAAGATAAAACTCAGGCCGTGGACTATCCTACTATAGGAGTTCTAACTATTTTTAATTAAAATTTAATTACTTAGATTTATATAGTAAAATCTATATGATTTGGATTGTCTCTCTTAATAAATTAAATAGTGCATTTTATGTTTTAATTTACTATCCCTCTTGATAAACCTGAATTTTACCAATACACCAACGCCTCCCAATATATCTTCACTTCAAACTATGAAATGTTTGTAAACTCCTTAATAACTCCAGTATTGGTTGAAACTTCCCGTAAATTAATTTAAGGCTAAAAATCATCATCATCAACTCCAGTATTAATACCTTATGATGCCATTAATGGAGATTTGTACAGCAGCTTACTCGCATCAATTTTATTCCATTTTTAATTTTGCATAACAAGATATACTATATCATTTAATATTTAAATCTTAATATTAAGCATAAGTCAATGGGGGGGTATACTTCTCGGGGAGGGTAGTGTTGTTTTAATTGACCCTTACACTTGTTTAAAGCATTAATATACTAAAACAGCAGAGAAGATACTTAACTTTGCTAAGAGGTAAAACATCAATACCAAAAAATGTTGTTAATTAAAATTTGGGTTATATTTTATAAGAAAAATAAAAAATAAATAATTCAAATTTAATATATTACTAAATGGATTACACTTTCCTATTCCTGGAGTTTGTTAAGGCTTTTAACTCCTATATGTTCTTGAGTTAACAAATTAATATTGTAGTTAGCTATTTATTATTTTTGGATATTTTTCTGCAATCTATATTGATTCAAATAAAGTTCTACTTCGAGTTAAACCACACAGATTTCTTGAAAAAAGGTTGACCTAGAAAATCTACAAACTCCAATAAATCTTACTGAAACCTCAATAAATTCAGAGTTTATTTCACCATTTTTTCCAGAAATATAGAATGCCATTCAGACTGAAAATTTATTGTATCATTTACATCATAATACAGTGCTTATTGAAATGTACAATAAATATCCTTAACTTTAGGGACTAAAATTAATCAAATTTCATATGTTTTTATTATAATCTAATTTTAATTAAAAAATTTAATTAACTAGAGTAGATATAAATAAAAAAAATCCCCCATGTTATATTGCCTGACATATCATAGTATCTCTCTTAATTGATATATAAGATAATTTATTGAAGTTTTAATTTAGTTTTGTGCAGGAAATTAACTTAAAAAATTATTTATAAATTAAGCATAATTTAGGCTCTCCCAACAACTTGAAGAGGCATATAGAGTCAAAATTAAAATATAAATGAAATTTTATCAATAGATTAAATTATTTTTGTGATATTAAAATAATATCTTTTAAAGAGTTTTGAGAACTACTGATTGGATTTAACCATCAAGCAATAACACAGGCTATGAATCTTATTAAAATTTTATTAATAATTATTCAACATTTTTATATAAATCTTATTTACCCATATAAATTACCTTTATTGTTATCTAATGACACAACAAAAGTAGATGTTTATACTGAACCAACCCTAGTTACCATATCAACGATTATAGAGCACCATGATTACCCTTTCTACGGCATTGTTACTCACCCAGAGATGTACTATGAAATAGCTGTTGACGTTAATAATTCTAAGTCAGACAACCAATATCAACTACTCCACTAACTTGGCTAGTTTATGCGCACTGATTTGCTTAAAACACAATCAAAGATTAAAAAATAGCGAAGAGTTGGAGAAATGGAAGACGAGTAAGGGGATTAAGGGAGTTTTGGGGATTATTAATTATCCAAGCTCAACACTCGGATTCAATTATGAAACTCAATCATTACAAGACAAAGAATGATGAAATTCAAATAGGAATCTAAAATCCAACTAACAATACTAAACATTACTTTTCATATCAAAATTTGAAATGAAGTCCTTATTATACTTTACTTTCATAATTTCATACTTATATTTACTTCAAGTATACTAAAATTGATAGAATTAATAAAATAATAGCTTAAATACAATTGACCTGGTTAATTTATTTATAATCATAATCTTAATTATTTTATACTTAAAAACTTCTAAAAAAATTGTAAGAATTATACAAATTTCAATTCATTTAGTCTCCTCATATTAAAATAAATTACAAGCCGTATATACTAAAAATTTATATGAATAAATATAGAGCTTAAACAATAAAATATCTCTATATCTCAAAAAATTTAATTTTAATAGAATTATTTGAAATTTAACAGCAAGAAGCAATTGAATACTGATATTTACTTTTATTTTTATTTTTCCAAGGATTACTCTCAAAAATATTCTATATAAAAATATATATATTAATTATCTTTTCTTTCGTTATTTTTGATTCTTATCATAGATTTTCTTACACAATTTGACTGCATTAATTGAATATATACTATTAATTAAATATCAGAAAATGCATTTAAGTTTAATGTTTAATATTATTCGAAGGCTATTAATTAATTGCCAACTATTTATTTAGCTAAGTTCTATAATTACTATGGTGAATTTTATCTGTGAAAACTGCCATTCAACTATCGCTAAAAAGTAAGTTGAGAAGCACTGCTTGGGTTAATGAATATATATTGGCATCATTATATATAAATTAATGAGGGTAAATGCAGAAATGCATGGTTCTTCATTTTCATAGAGTGCAGTAAAACACTGGAGGGTTTTGGCTATAAAGAGCATAATGAGTGCATGACTGAAGTGCAAAGCTTTCATGTCAAATTCCTAGAAAAACAGAGAGAGCAGAAATATTCATCAATCATATATTAATTTATCAATCCTCAATTTTACTTAAAATAGGCATTTTCATGTAATCGATTAGCTGTAAAATTAATGCTAAAATTCTTTTAATATGAGACTTTTTAGAATACCGAATTAAATAATAATGTTTAGACAATAAAGGGATAAAAAAGACTCGAAGGTAAAAAAAGATAAAGCTAATAAGAATGGAAAGAAAGATTCAGATGAAGAAAATGAGGACAGTTCATCCAAGAAATCTCTGAGAAGATTTTTTGAAGAAAAAGGAGGAGTTTTTAGGATGGGAAGAGACAGCTCAAGCTCTATTAAAAGATTGCAAGAAATCCATGAAAGATTCGAGATTAAAGAGCAAGTTAGTAAAAATGTGCAGGTTAAGTGATGAATATGATGATGAGGATGACACTGAGCTTATTTTTAATAATATAGTAAAAATATATATAATTATAGTTCCCCTATAATTATATATATTTAAATTATAAATTAATTGACTATAAGGAGCTTCTAGAACAAATAGAAAGAGTTTTAAAGAAAGAAACAAGTAAAATTGAAATAGTTGATGGAATGGCTCAATTAAAAGAATAATGTTACATTTGAGAAGAGTTTCAACTCAAATTAAAAGAATTATTGCCTACCAAAATTACTAATAAAAATATTCTAATGGGAAGACTTTCAAAAATGAGATGTGCTGCTTTATTATCTCAAAGATTTCCAAAATATGTATGTTTGTGGAGGTTATATAGCTGTTAAGTGAGAATCAATCTGTAGAGGGAGTAAAATATAAAACACTCTCAAACTTTAATTAAGCTTTTTATATTTATTTATTTATATTTGGAATTTTAAAAAAATATGAAATGCATTCTTTCATTAATAGAGAAGATATTTGTGTAGTTATTTTTAATGAAAAACTGCTAAACATATAATTTATTAATTAAGGTTTCTTAAAACTGATATTAAGTATGATAATATTATTACTATAATTTTCGTTAAAATCATAATTAGATCAGAGATCAGTATTAGATCAAGAGACCATTTTCTTGGCCACTGCAAAATTAATTGTAAATAGGGTGGTGTATATTTGATTCATAAGTGATAAAGTGGCTTTTAAACCCATTAATCTGAGTGGTCTGTGTTCTCCATCTATCTCTAATCTCTGAATCATAGCGTCTATTTGAGCAACTAAACTTAATATTTGAAAAATCAATTATTTCATTCATTTAAATCATTAATGTTTTAAGTCATCAATGTGACTAATATCTTCCTGCTCTGTTTTCAAGTGAGCTTAAGCAAGAAACAGCCTCTTTAGTATCTTGATGTAAGCCCCAGAGAACTTGTTTCCAGCTCGAATACTTTCAATGTTTATTTTCATGTATAGCATAGTCTATTTTAATTTCACTAGTTAAAGTCTATCTTCCACGGACTATGAATTATTAAACCAAGAAATTTAAATTGTACCTTGAATTTAATGATAATATTAATAAATCAAGTAAAAATCTTGATAAGCTTTAGTATTGTTAGAATTTAACTAAAAACTGTTAGTTAACAACAGCACCTAAATAAAGCATAACTAAATTGACTCCTAGGACCATAAATACCTAAAAAATGGCAAAGACTTGAACCATCAGAGGCAGCTAAAAGTTTATGAAGTCGAAGTAATCAAGTAGTAGAATAAAGACATAAATTAAAAAAAAAGATTGCAGGATCACTAAAATGTTTTTAAGGTTATAAGAAAAAAAATGTTGACTTAAAAATTTATATAAATATTTGAAGTGTAGAAAGCTAGGAAAGTAGAGCAGTACATAAATATTCTCACCATATATTTCCCCCCGAAGTCCATAGCGCATATTCTCAAACTAAACAAAGAATGCAGTGATTCTTTGGAAGTTAAGATAACTGTTGGGAATATTTGACATTTCTCATAAATTTATTGTTAAATTCATTATATCCGTAGGGAATTGGGAAATATAAATATGAATCTATTCAATTCGCCATTAAATTTAACAAATTTATTGATATTTTAGACTGACATCTAATTTAAAGGGATTAATAAGCGAGCGAATAGCTTTAATCATTAACACTCTTCTTTGAAAATCAATAAGTCCAGCAGGCACGAATAAGAAATTGGCCCATGATAAGAAATAAATTACAGGTATAGTTCTTAATTAATGCAAACAATAGATGTAAATAAATTAATAATAATTATAACTCGCATAGAAAATAGAGAAAGGAGTCCCAAGCATACATGTTAGGGTCTATTGGATTTACATATTCATACATTATCACTATATTTATATAATTTTACTGTTAAGTGTTTGTAATTATTGATAAAGATGGCGAAGTTATATATAATTATTGATAGATAAGGCAATAATCATTTAACTAAAGGCACAAATATTAGCAGTTTGGATGTTGATTTGCAATGAGCTCCAGCAAAAATAGACATCTCATTGAATACCAATCTCCCAATACTTGGTATTTGTTAAACTTAATTTTCATTAAAATAACAAGTATTTTAGAACTACTGCTTATATCAAATAGTTATAAATAATAATTTGAGTTTAGGCTACGTCCTGTAAAATATTAGTTTTCATAGAATGAATATTGTACCTTTCATAGTCTTCTTCGAATGGATCTAATTCCTTCAGCATATTTTACCTCTCTTTGAGCTTTGACTCGTAAGATTCGAACAATTTCTGGGTGCTTTTCATGTCGAATTAATTATCTTCTTTTTTGTAGTAAATTAATCGCATTAAATAGTTAAAGATAGAATGAATATATTAGAGGTTTTAGAATGCCTAAAAGTATCTATAATTAGTAATTGATATAGTGATATTTCTAGTATATATCGTCATTGAGAGTTTCATAAAATTTGAAAATTAGTCTCTAGTCCTCTACTTGGTTTCTCCAGAACACCGAATCTATCTCTATGTCAAGCATGTCAGGATGTATAGTTAATCAGCTCAATACTAAACTATATTAGCTTTACTCCAAGGCACTTATAATCATTAATGGTATTTATTTCAATGATAATAATAATTTGATCACACTAAGATCTCAGGGGACCCCCAATCTTATATAAATGTTAATCATTAAGGGTCAAGCCCTTTTAGTTAAATCTCATATATTTTGTCTTATGACTTTTTTTATCTTTTCAAATTGATTCTTGTCTCTTTTAATTTAGTTTCTATCTCTGTTACCTAATCTGGGTTATAGTCTATTTTACTTTTTTCCCAATGAAACTGATTAGATCCTGACCGCTAATTTAGCCAAGTCGTATCTGAGTTCTTTGACATCAATTTGGATATGAGAAAGATGTTTCCCAAAAGCTTTTGATTAGTGATGAATTAAGACCATTAGTGAATTTAGCATATGCTTGGCCATCATTTTTGCTCTGAAGTACAAATAGTTGTGTTCCTAGTATTCCATATTCATAATCTATGCGTTTATGAAGTGGATTAAGGTTTGCCATAGTAACTCATATTTATCTATCCAGTCTTTTTATATGATAAGCATATTAGAAATAGCAAGGTCATATTTTTGTTTTATTGAGGATATTATGAGCATGTCTAAAAGAAAAGGGGAGCGGTCAAATAATTTAAGTCTGTGGGATAAAATACCCTCAAAAGGTATAATAAAAGGTATCTCTTCTTTAAATTAAGGCTGCTGCTCCTCTCTTATAAAGTTCTTTCATTTCTCCAATATATTGGGTTTTGTTGCAGCCTTTATGGGTGTTAATTTAGTTTATACCCTTGAAAATATATATTCTTGGTAGATTCTTTAATAGAGGTAATAATCACTTTTGAATATGTTTATGTAGGAAGTTTTATGTTCGCTGTTTATTTATGAGATGATTTCTTCGTAGATTTTAATTGGGTGTTAACTAATATTGAGCCCTAAGGATCTAAATTACTTCTTGTATTAGGAGAGGTTGAAAAAGTCAAACTTCTGGGCGCTGAAGTCTACACATTTATCATCATTGATAATTAGCCCATAAATTTTGAAATGTTCTCTTATTTTTGATTTGATATCCTCGACATTGTCTCCTGTATAAAATATAAAGGCGATATCGTCTGCATAAACAATGATTTTCTTTCTTATCTTAAACTTGTGCTTTACTTCAAAGGATCTTATTGCGTTATCAAGCAATAAAACAAAGAAGATAGGGGAGGTCTTACCTTCTTGTGGGACTCCTCTACTAATTTTTATTTTTATTCCTTACCAGTATAAATGGTAGGGTTATAGTAAATGAGTAGCTGTTATTAGCATTTTGATCAAAATATCTACTTGTTCTTAAGTATGTGTGTCACTTAAGAATTCTGGTTGTTATTCTTCGAAATTCTGTTCAGATTTCTGATCAGATATTATTGTCGTGACGTATTAGGTACTAATAATAATAATAGTATGATCGCATTGAGTTCTCTGGTGACCCCCAAAAACCCCAGAAAGTAAAATGAAAGGCTTCAATGCTAAAAGCAGTATTCATCATTTGATTGAATAAATGTAACATGCCAGCAGCAACAATTACCCCGAGTGAGGTTCCTAATTGCTGCCAAGTTGCAGCAAGACTTACCGCAGCACCATAATCAACACTCTCAACTTCGGTATAATAAAGTATATTCAAGCTCATAAACTGGGCAGACGCAAATACACCATTTAAAAATAGTACCAAATAAAGAAACCAGCCAATATGCCCAATCATCCCCAGCAGCGCAAGAGCTATTACACCACCCAGATTGGCATAAGTGAGTGTTCGGCGAAACCCATAGGCTTCAAGAGTTCTTCTGACAATATTGCGTGAAGCCAAGACTCCAAATGACATAAAAATCAGAATTGCACCAGCATCAAGTGCATTCAGATGAAAAGTTAGTTCAAGAAAAATCGCTAGGATGAAAGCCCTACCACCCAAAGCAGCGCGAACAATAATTGTCGAAAAAAATGAAATATTAAATGTTCTTAGTCTGAATAAGCGATATCTGATAACCGGATAGCGCGAACTACGCTCAATGAAGAAGTAAATAACACCAGATAATAAAGCAATCGCCAAAAGTTTCCATTTAAAAACACTCTCCACCTCTGGCATAAGAAATAAATCTAGCCAGAATGAACCACAGGCAATAAAAATGGCAAGAAAAATGTAGCCAAATAAATTAAATTTCTGCTGCTTTTCCCGATAATTATTAATGTATTTAACAGTAGCATAAAAAGCCATTATCCCCAGTGGAATATTTACCCAAAATATAAACCGCCAATTAAAATAGGTGACCAGATAGCCACCAATTACTGGCGCCAGTACTGGTCCTAACACTACTGGCATTCCCATTATCGTATAGGCTTTTACCATTTCTTCTTTGCTAAAGATCTTTAACATTAATAGCCTCGCTACAGGAACCATAAATGCACCAGCAATTCCCTGCAACAGCCGAAAAATAATCAGCCATTTTAGCGAGGAGGTCAAGCCACAGGCTATTGACATCAGTGTAAAGAGACTATTGGAAAAAATTAGAATATTTCTCGTTCCATAGCGATCAGAAATCCAACCACTGATTGGAATAAATACCGATAGTCCGATTAGATAACTGGTAACGGCGAGCTTCAGAGCAAATACGTTAGTATTAAATACCGACACCATCTGGGGAATTGCAACATTCAGGATATGCGCATCAATATTTTCCATCAACAGCAGCGAGGCAACTACCACTAAACCAATTATCTGAGTAGATGTATAATCACGAAACTTTAACGCCATGAAAATTACTTACCTTTTATGCAGGCATTTGTCGGTAACTCCAAAGCCATACCGGAAGGATAACCACGATAATTAACCTTGGCATTAGTCGCTATATAATTAAGAAACCCTTTATTTCCACAGCCTAAGCGTCGGCTAAACTCTTCCCAATTATCAGTTTGCGGATTTGACCAGCCAGCTTCAGCAATCCCAGATAATTTTGGTAACAACATATACCATAGGTGCTCTTGCCCCGGCACTAGCTCAGTCCATAATGCACCTTCAACTCCAGCAAAGGTTTTATACTCGGCTTTTAATGGTGCTACTTGCCGACCAAGCATAAATGTCTTCCAGGTATCCACGTATGGTGTAGACCAGTATAAACCTGGCTCCATAAATCTCTGGCTATACCGAATATCAAGATAGGCATAGTCAGCAAAATCAGCAACTACAGGATATTCCTGCTCCAGAAGCTGTTTTGCCATCT
>ARYC01025345.1:0-15143 GCA_000711775.1 Oxytricha trifallax
TAATCAGTAATATGTTTGGCAGCAAAAAAAATCTTGAGATACTATGTTGTCACACAAATAGTTTTTTTGCTGATCGAAAACTAAATTTTTTTGGTGAAGCATGCTATACGGATAATATTATTCAACTTTTACGTTCTATTAATGACTTTAAACTTCCTAATAATAATACTTCTTACAGTAAATCTTTTATAGTAAACCAAGTAATCAGTTCTAGCTCTTCCAATACCAAATCCCCCTCACTTTTGCTTATAGAATTTAAATTCCTTTTGGAGTCGTATTCTGCTGCAAAAACTGAGAACGAAAAATCAGAAATATTGATGAAGATAAGCTCTTGTTTTGACGAGCAGGGTAATTTAAAATTCAAAGATAGCAGCTTTTCATTTGGCGAATTAAAAAATTTGAAGCAGGTAATAACCAAATGCGAGCAAATAATTCAGCATTCTGAATTAAAAAATAGGCTAAATGAATTAACAAAAGATATAGATAGTTTGTTAGCTACTACAAATACAACAATGATTAATCAGGATAAGCAATTACGACCGAAGCTGCATCAAAATCTTGCTAAACTGGAGTCATGCTTAAGAGAATTTAGTGAAAATCAATATAAAAATACAGTAGTTGATTTTTATTTTAGCCGTATAAAGTTAGATGGTAATTATAACATCTATCATAATACCTTTGAACTTGGCGATGTTGATGGGGGATGTGGTCGATTGATGTTTGCTGCTTTTGTTTGTGGTCAGTTAAATTTAACCGATGAGGAACATTATACTAAATTTGCAGAACTGCTAACTCTTGAATTTATTAAGATTAATGACACTCGCAATATGGTAAAAGCTACTGCTAATGATAATAGGATCAAGTGTCTAACAAAAGAGCTTCTTGATTGTGTGCAATTTCATCAAGAAGATACCAGTTATTATCGCCCTTTAATTTGTATCGGTGATTATTTTTTTGATCGTTTAACTTCTGATTATAATTTAAGTTTAGACCTTTATCAAAAAATTTTTTGTTCTACATCTTATACCAAAAACGTATTCATCATTGGGAATCATGATATTATTAATATTCCCACTGATGAATCATTAGCTGGCGGGAAAAATAATCCAGAATTTTCTACTCATAATCAAGTAGTATTACAAGGTCCCAATACTAAATATATACACTTGGAGGGGAATCGCATTTACTGTCATAATGGCATTTCAGTGATGGATAACCTTTTTAGTTTGAATGAACGTGAACCAAATAAAATTTCTATTTTATTTAATAGTTTGTTGCTGCCTCAGAATAAAAATGTAATAGCAAGGCATCTACCCAGATTGAATTATTTCTTAATAAATAATCAAGCTTATGGTGTATTGCTTACTATTCGTGGATTTTATGTCTTTAATAAAGAAGATGGAATAGACCCAGTTAAATTAACTGAGTGGATGAATAGTCGAGAATTGCCTTTATTTGAAATGCCTGAAATTGATGGATTTAATAAATTTGTGCGCACTTTGTCTTCAGATGAATATACTAGATTTTGTTCAGCATTTCGTCCCACTAAAAAAGAAATAGAAGCAGCATTAAAGTGTTTTGTTTCTGATATGGATGTTAAACTTACCAGTGGGCACTCCGGGCAAATTGTTGTGAGTGAGCAAATAACCATAACTAATTCATTATCTGGGACATCTGCGGCTTGTTACTGTGCTGGCGTTAATAACCATCAAAGGGTGACTCCAAATCCAAATTATCTTTCATATACTAATCTATTGATTGATTATGAGAATAATAAAACCAATATACTCCATTTATGTGGTTTATATAATATAATGCAAGAGAGAGGTGTTCCAGTAGGATATAATGAATTAATGTCAGAGATTAAATCTACAATAGATAGTTTATATAAAGATCTCTGTAGCGTTGATTTAAATTCTCTATCTTTTACGGAGTGTGAGACAATTGCGCAGAACTTCTCTGCTGTTGCTAATCAATTTAACGACTCTAGCAAGAAACCACTATTACTAGAAAAAGCTGGAGATGCCTACAGTCTTGCAGCAAGTAAGTGTGAAACAACTGATTCTGACACCAAAAAATCATTGCTTGAGAACGCTGCAAAACTTTACTCCGATGCAGCAAACAGTTATCCCGATGATAAGCTTTCGAAAGGAGTGGATCTATTTAATCTTGCCGGAGTTATTTATAGTAGTCAAGAGCTCTTTCAGCAAGCAGGAGATTCCTATACTAGTGCTGCCAAGAACTGTAAAGATCTCATACTAAAACAGACATTTATTAATTCTGCTATGATAGCTTATTCTGACGCTAAAAATAGTATAGGTGCTGATTCTAAAGAATTAGCACAGCTGAAACATGAAGTTGATATTAGTTTTTACAATGCTTTGCGAGATAGTTCATTGAATGAAATTGAGCTCGTCTATAATGAATTAGTGGAAATCGATCTTCTTGGGACGAAGATGCAATTATTATATTGTAATGCAATCATTCCCAGCACTGACCCTACTGGTATTCTGGCACTCAAAGCTGAGGCTGATATTAGGTTTTACAATGCTTTGCGAGATAGTTCATTGGATGAAATTGAGCTTGTCTATAATGAATTAGTGAAAATCGATCTTCTTGGGACGAAGATGCTAGAATTATATGTTAGTAAGTTATTTTTGAACAGAAAGTATTCTGAAGCCATAAAGATTATTAATAATATTGATATTTATTCAGACGCTTTAAGTGCATATTCAGGTACTGTAACAGAGTTGAAAAAATATTGCAATGATTTTGAGCAAGGTGATAATAAAGTTAAACTAATATTTGGTGCAGTTAGCTGGTTTTTATCTAATCTAATGTATGATGAAGCACTTCTATGTCTTAATCAAATTTTTCGAATAAATACTGATAACCTAGATCTTTTTAACAACTATAAAGAAATTATAGAAATTTATCAGGGTTTGAATTTCCAAGCTACAATAGATAATGGTAGTGATGAGTTTAATGAAATTATAAAATCTGCAATCATTAGAAGTCCTAATAATGTACGAATATTGGATAAAATAATGAGTTTGCAAAAAATATTTAATGAGTCAACAGAAAAATTTGGGAATTATGATAATCAGATTTTTACTAATTTTGGATTGTTATTGTTTTCAGCTTTAGATAAAAACCAACTTGAAAAACTACCTTAAATTACTACTGGTAAAACCCCTGATTGGCATTATAATTTTACTTGAGTTTGTGTTGTCAGAATTTAGCAACAAATTTAGTTATAATTAATCTGATTAAATAAAAAACTTTTTGGGGAGGTATAATGCCAAATATTTCTTATTCTCGACTAGCAAAAACATTTGCTAAAACAACTAGCACTAAGAGTGTACAAGTATATAAATCTCTGAATGTTAATTCATTTTTTACAAGGCTTAAGTTATATCTAAGCGATTTAATACGGCGAAATCCTTCGCCAAGCATTGATGAGATTAATAAATCTCGACATGAGGAGTTTGCTACAATTGCCAAAAGTGTTTATCCTAAGATTAAAAATCTTAACCTAGTTGACGTTCGTGCTGCCAATAGTTTAATCGTATTTGATGGGGATTTTTATAAAATTATTATTTCGCAGGGTAAATTAATAATCTCGCAGCCAAATAATAATAGTAGTACTAAGAGTACTATGAGCAATTCATATTTCCATAATCCTCTTGATAAAGGGCAGGAAGTTTTTGAGGTAGATTTGTTGTATGGGGATAGTTTAGAGAATCTTAAACGAAATTTAGTCTTAGCTTTAGCAGGGATACCGTATGAGAATTTAGCTAGGGTGCTGTCTGACAACCCTGATTATAAGGTGAAGAGTAATGTTGTTTCAACAGATGTCTATATTAGCGGAGCTCAAATACATTTTAAGATAAAAAATTATAAAGAATCATCTGAGTGTTACTATAAGGCTTTTCTGTCTTGTTGTGATAAAATTGCAAGTGATAATTCTATTGATAGTTTTGACTATCAAACCCAACTTGCTTCTCTATTTGAATTGATGAATAAATGTTGGAGTCTGGCTAAGCTTTCAGCTGATCAAATTACTCCTCTTAATGTTATTATTAAGGAGTATTTTATTCTTCGTATATCAAGTAATAGTTCAAGACGTAGCTTTACTCATCTTCTTTATCAGAAAGTTTTTAATCAAGATATGGATAATGATCCAGATTTAGCAGATGCAGATTAATAAACAATCATTAACATGCTTTATGATAAACCATAATGGGTAATTGAATTTGTCAAGAACCCATTTCGCGATTTAAGTTTTTATAAATTTTTAACCATAGTTAAACCTTCTGATATATAGTAAATTATCTGTTTACTAAATTGTAAGGACAGTAAAGGTTGATCACTAATTATATTATAGCTAAACAATACAATTATAGCAAATATTGCAAGTAGTAAAATTTTTCTCATTTAATCCTTCTAAATTAAAAAGCATTGGCTAATAAGATAGCTTTGCGTACATTTTTTTCAGCATTAGATTTATCTAACCCATTAATTTCGTTTAGTTCTAATCTATATAACTCCTCTTCAATTTTATCTATAAGTATTTGGTAATTTTCCCCATAAGAGTGGTCATCAACAATAAGGCTGGTTATACTGGCACCCATGGCATCAAGAAACATGCCTATCAGAGTGCTTTCTATCACGTTATTTGGTATTATTTCACTAAATACTTTTGGCATCATTGTTGTAATTGCAGTAATAAGATTTGCGAGCTGTTTAAACGAATCTGTAGCGGCAATTTTTTCCATATTTAATTGTGGGGCAAGGTTTTTATCTTTAAGTTGCCCAAGAATATATTCTAACCACTCTTTTTTGTTGTGGTAATCATCATTTGCTAGAATAACTCGTAGCAAGTCCATAAATTGTTGAATTGCCATGCTTTGATTGATGTGAAGTGATTCTTTATCAAGATTAAACTGTTTTATGAGATTTTCTATTTTTACTTCTGCTCTTGTACCTGCTTCTAACGATGGGGTTGCTAAATTATTGCCTTCAGTTCCAGTTATATTATTATCTTCGCTAATTAGTTGATGTGCAATTGACTCTAGGGCTTTTTTTCGGTTTGTGCCTATTTGCCTAGATAGATAATTAATAAAAATTGGGGAATTAAGACACTGCCGCAGCCAGTTTAATGGAAACTGTGCCAAAAGAGCTATTGGTGCATATGATATCATTGCCAAGCCATATATTGGCGAGGTGGATAGGGCAATAAACATTTCGAAACAGAAATATTGAAAGACTGATGGTTTAATCATTTGATAAAGAACTGATGAGCTATCAGTAGCACTACTTTTAATTAAATCCATAATTATTGAATATTTTTGGTTTTTTCGACCTGGATCTGAATCTTGCTTTATTAGATAAAGCAATAATACCACGCTAATCAATGGATGTTGGGGTGTATTTGATGCTTGATTTGCTTTACTATTTGCACTATAAAAAAGTTGTACTGCAATCTGATTAAATTCTGCTATGCTGCAAGAGCTTTGTGATTTATCGATTATATTTAAATTACACGCCAATCTACCAAATGAATCTAGAGTCATACCTAGATTGGATTCTTTTTGTGAAGTCTTTATGTTACTATATAGATCATGGATTATATTTGGTAAGATTCTTTCATCCTGATTAGATAATTCACAGCAGCGATTGTAATAGTATCTATCGTATTCTTTCTTCTGATTCCCTGCTAATTTGTCGGAGTTAGCCTCCCATTCTAGAATCATTATTGATGGTTTGGCGGCTACTATTGGTAATTGAGATAAAATTTGCTCGTGAATCGCTTGGCAGCTATTAAACGTATGAGTTCTTGAAATATAGCTGGGAATCAAATCTGAATTTCCCAGGTTTATGAAGAGTTGAAAAAACATCCAGCGACTAATTGAGGTTGCATCCGTGTTATTAGTTACTGCATTAATCGTGGAAATATTGTGTAAGCCATAGCGCATACTAGCAATTGCTGCAGATAATATTCTATAATTTTTATTATTCTGGTTGGCTTCTTTAAATAAATTACCATGATTCACATCAAATTGTATTAGCATTAGATTCTGATATATTCGTGCAATTTGTTGCTTTTGCTGTTCATTTTTGTCTTTTAAGGCAATATCAATTAATATTTTAATTTCAAAAGTAGTCTGAATCGAGTTTGCATGTGTAACCTGGCTAAGTTTATCATTGATGAAATTGTAGAGCTCTTTATAATCGGTAGAGATAAATATTGTATCTTTGTCATTTTTACCTAGGCTCGCCAGATAAATCTTCTGAATAAGATCGCTATTTTCGGCATAAATGGATTGCAGTGGCGTGCGATATGTCTGACGTCCGAGATTTACGCTTTTTCTATAATAAATCGGATTATTTAGGCTTTGCCATAATACTTTATTATCCTGATTTGTTTTTGTCTTTTTACTAGCAGCTTCAATCTTATCTTTTAGTTTAGCTATATCAGACCTAGGGCTAAATAATTCATGTATCAGGCTTATATGCTCTATAGTTACTGAGTAGTCATCATTGTCTTCAGTGGTGGTACTAGGTGGATCTGATCGAGGAGGATAGTTAATATTTCTGAATAAAGTTAATGAATGAGTTGTTTTTTTTGTAATTGAGTTTATTATTGGTAAAACTCTATGCTCTCCTAATACCTTTTCTATTTGCGGTTCTAATAACCTGAGCTTACTAATATCAGTTCCATCAGGTTGTTGTTTATAGAAGTTAGTTAACCTAATTAGTAATCGGTATTTTTCTATTTTTTTTAATAGATAAATATCATGGTTAAAATACGGATAACCAAATAAGTACTGAACTATTCCAGCCGCTGCGCCCGCAATTATTCCATGTGTCCAAGCTGGCAGTTGCGTACTTAGCCCCATTAATGGATTGAAATCATCACAAGCTGTCCGTAACCCGAGCATAATTGCGTTTTGAGCAAGGTTAATTGCTATTGGATGATCTTGATAATTTGTTTCCAACTGTTGAATTATTTTCTCAAGAGTTTTATTGACTGTACTTGTGTCGTTGTCGGATAAATCGGCTATTAGCTGCTCCGCCATTAATTTTACTATAGGCGATAGAGGTAGTTGTTTTATTGAGCTTTGCAAAGATTTCTGATCTATATTTACTGGCTGAGCTGACAAATATTGTTTCAGTAAATCAAAAAGATCTTCTAGGCTGCCAATTGATCTTTGCGGCTTATCAAGATTCGCAGCTTCTGATGCTATTTGGTGGCTATTATTTGCATTTACAAAACTACATTGGATAGTTGCCATGATAAGTTTTTACTATGGGAAAAGACATGAGTATTGTATGTTGTAAGCAAATGAATCTGAGTGGTTATTTCGGGTAGATTTATAAATTATCCTTCATATATGCCTGTTGGAACATTGCTAGGGTAAAGGCTATGGTACCAAGGTCACTATTGTAATCTGCAATTATTTCATCAAAAGCATCTTTTAATGCAATTTTATCAGCTGCTGGAGGCCTGCTTATATAGGATATTAGTTCATTCGTAAAGTCATCTGCTGTGTATTGATCTCCCTTCTCTCTTTTTACAGCACCAGCAACTATACAATAATGATGATGAAATATTTTCCATTTGGCAAAATTTTGCTGTAGGAATCTAATTGTCTCGTTATTATTTGTATTTTGGTAATATTGGATAGCCTGATCCAGCTCTTCAGATTCCGATGATGGGATACCATCAGGTGTACCATTTTCATCATCCATAGGAGAGAATTTAAACTGTTTTTCTATCAGGCTCGAATATTCTTCTTGCTTAACTTTAGCTTTTACTTCAAAATCATTTACCAATGGTTGATTTGCCGTGGCATCATTCAATACCCCCAGAAATTTGCCATACTCACCTGTTAAATGAGTGTTAGGAGTATAAATAATTTCTCGATATTGTTTTAAAGTTATGTCTTTATCTGCCAGCACAGGTTTTAGAAGCTTGGTTATTGATTCAGTCTTATTTAGCTGAAACCAATTAGTGACCTTATTTTTAGTTGTTGAATGCTTAGCTAAAACAACTGTCAGGTATATAAATTTATAAGCAATAAAGCTGCCTCCAAGCTTAATGGCTGATTCTATTAGATATTTTTCATCTAAACTACCACTATTCAGTTTTGTCTGAATATCAACAATAATCTCATCAATAACATCAGTACCACAAGCCTTAGCGTTATTATCATTAGTTTGAGGATTAGCCATTTTTCTATCATACTGGAATATTAGGCTAGCCTTGAGGACCTGGGCATGATCCAAGTATAGATTTTTTGTTGCCTTTTGTTTTACATCATTACAAGAATATCTACTCCATACGCTAGTATGACCTATTGCTTTACTCATTTACTTTTAATCTTCCTTTAACTAATATCAGACTTGTGCATAGAATTTCTGACATATTCATCTATTGTTGTTTCACCGCTATATGGTATGTATTCAATAAGTTCAATAGATTTCTTAAATACATCACTCATGCTACTATCTAACAAATCTTTAGTGTTCCTCTGTACATATTTATTAATTAGGGTGCAAGTAATTGGCAACATGTCTAATTTTTCTTTTAATATTTTTTCACTATTATGTATTTGATTACTAATTTTTTCTTTTAATTTTGTAGCATATATATCGTGTAATTGCTCATTAAAATTTGTATCATTTGGATTAGTCTTTTGTTTTTTTAAATCATTTATAACATCTTGAACTAAACCTTCATCTTTTAGTATATTTCTTATATTTTGTTTATAACCTTCAATAATATTTTTAGCTGCAAATAGCATATCAATGCCAGAGTGCATTGTACGAAATCCAGTAAATAAACGCTCATAAATACCTTTTACACAACTCGTCCCATTTGCTCCAGAATAAGCAGTGCCAGCTTCATAAAAAGATTGCGATAGCCATAATTGCCACCTTGAGTTAGCATCATTGTTATGACCATCATGTTCCCATAATGAAGAGTCCATATTTAAAAGGGTAGCTAATGCTGGTAGAGCCGCTTCCAACTTATTTGTGTAGTCCTGTGATTTTTGTATTTTATTTAGTGCCTCTTCACATTTATTTTGCATATCTTTATTATCTAAGAGTTTAAATTTTTCGCGTAAATCAGCTATACTAAAATCCTTAATAGGTACCTTAGATTCTTGTAGAATCGAGTTTACAGTTTCAAGTGTTGTTTCCTCAATTCCATTAGTATAATTATGTACCTCAAATGCAATTCCTGCCAACGGTCTGCCATTTACTATCATGTCGTCTCTTGGCGGAAGGTTAATCCTCCTCTCTGCTCCTATGCCTCGCACATAGTCACGAATTGTATTTATCTTTCTGATAGAGTTTGTTGTAAGATATTTATTAAGAATCATTTCAGCTGTAATATTTTCTCCATGATTCTCTAATAATTGTAGAAAACAATCATTAGAAATAAAAGGTATATTAAATAATTCTGTTATTTTTTGTTGATAAAACTCGTTCTCTTCCGTATGAAGCCATTCTTTATGCACGGTTAACAAAGATAGGATGCTATCTACATTACCAGAAGCAGTTAGACCGCTACAGTTTTTAATAAGCGTCTTAACTAGACCCTTGAAAGTGTCTTTATCAAATATATCTTTATACTGGTCTAACAAAGATGTGGCTGTATCTAGTTCAACTACATAATTGTCAGAACGTCCTAGAGAGCTACATTTTTCAATAAGCGTCTTAACTAGTCCCTTGAAAGTGGCTTCATCAAATATATCTTTATACTGGTCTAACAAAGATATGGCTTTATCTAATTTAACTATACTATTACCAGAATCAGTTAGAACGCTACAGTTTTTAATAAGCGTCTTAACTAGACCCTTGAAAGTGTCTTTATCAAATATATCTTTATACTGGTCTAACAAAGATGTGGCTGTATCTAGTTCAACTACAAATTGTCAGAACGTCCTAGAGAGCTACATTTTTCAATAAGCGTCTTAACTAGTCCCTTGAAAGTGGCTTCATCAAATATATCTTTATACTGGTCTAACAAAGATATGGCTTTATCTAATTTAACTATACTATTACCAGAATCAGTTAGAACGCTACAGTTTTCAATAAGCGTCTTAACTAACCCCTTGAAAGTGTCTTCATCAAATATAACTTTATACTGGTTTAACAAAGATATGGCTGGATTTACTTCAGCTATAGCATAACCCTTAATATTTAGCTTGCTACAGTTTTCAATAAGCGTCTTAACTAGACCCCTTGAAAGTGTCTTCATCAAATATATCTTTATACTGGTTTAACAAAGATATGGCTGGATTTACTTCAGCTATAGCATAACCCTTAATATTTAGCTTGCTACAGTTTTTAATAAGCGTCTTAACTAGACCCTTGAAAGTGTCTTTATCAAATATATCTTTATACTGGTCTAACAAAGATGTGGCTGTATCTAGTTCAACTACATAATTGTCAGAACGTCCTAGAGAGCTACATTTTTCAATAAGCGTCTTAACTAGCCCCTTGAAAGTGGCTTCATCAAATATATCTTTATACTGGTCTAACAAAGATATGGCTTTATCTAATTTAACTATACTATTACCAGAATCAGTTAGAACGCTACAGTTTTCAATAAGCGTCTTAACTAGCCCTTGAAATCATCTTCATCAAATATATCTTTATACTGGTCTAACAAAGATATGGCTTTATCTAATCCAACTATATAATTCCTCAGAACGTCTTAGACTGCTACAGTTTTTAATAAGCGTCTTAACTAGACCCTTGAAAGTGTCTTTATCAAATATATCTTTATACTGGTCTAACAAAGATGTGGCTGTATCTAGTTCAACTACACAATTATCAGAACGTCTAGAGAGCTACAGTTTTCAATAAGCGTCTTAACTAGTCCCTTGAAAGTGGCTTCATCAAATATATCTTTATACTGGTCTAACAAAGATATGGCTTTATCTAATTTAACTATACTATTACCAGAATCAGTTAGAACGCTACAGTTTTCAATAAGCGTCTTAACTAACCCCTTGAAAGTGTCTTCATCAAATATAACTTTATACTGGTTTAACAAAGATATGGCTGGATTTACTTCAGCTATAGCATAACCCTTAATATTTAGCTTGCTACAGTTTTCAATAAGCGTCTTAACTAGCCCCTTGAAAGTGTCTTCATCAAATATATCTTTATACTGGTTTAACAAAGATATGGCTTGTTTCTATACTGTTGATAGCAGAATCTTTCTCGAACTGATTTAGCCTGCTACAGTTTTTCAATAAGCGTCTTAACTAGACCCCTTGAAATCATCTGCATCCAATGTATCTTGATACTCGTTTAACAAATATATGGCTTTTTCTCAATCCAATTATTATAATCCCTAGAATCGCTTAGACTGCTACAGTTTTCAATAAGGCGTCTTAACTAGATCCTTGAACGTGGGTTTATCAAAATATTTTTATACTGTTTTATACAAAGATATTGCGATTGTTCTGATTAACTACACAATACGCAGTAAGACTTATCGCTCATAGCTTTTAATCTTTAGTTTATATTTATTTTTCCTACTACTTTTTGTGTCTTCAATATCATGCTGTATTATCTGTGTTCGTTCTATATTTTTCCTACTACTTTTTGTGTCTTCAATATCATGCTGTATTATCTGTGTTCGTTCTATATTTTTCCTACTACTTTTTGTGTCTTCAATATCATGCTGTATTATCTGTGTTCGTTCTATATTTTTCCTACTACTTTTTGTGTCTTCAATATCATGCTGTATTATCTGTGTTCGTTCTATATTTTTCCTACTACTTTTTGTGTCTTCAATATCATGCTGTATTATCTGTGTTCGTTCTATATTTTTCCTACTACTTTTTGTGTCTTCAATATCATGCTGTATTATCTGTGTTGAAAAGAATTTGCATAGATCAAATGCTATATTGTTAGTATGATTCCCACGTAATGAATTATCTATATCCTGCGACTTTAGCTTCATCGCGCTTAACTTCAACCCCAACCCTCTGTTTCTGGGGCTAGTAATAAAATCTTTTGCATGTTGAGATATTGTATGATGCCTGAAGAAAAACTCTTTAAAGCCCGCGCCTTTAGGGCTTTCTATATTGGCAATATTAATTAAATGAAGTGCTATTTTGTTTGTATTTTCATCATTTTTAAAACCGAGATTATCAACTAAGTATTGTTTAACTTTGTCTAAGGTAATTGTTATGCCCGCCACTTCATTATTATCTAGGTAACACTCTCTATTAGCAATGCCAATAAATTTGGTTAAATTAGCTAATTTATACCTATCTTGATCATTCATTTGTTGAATTTTATCGTTACCTTGTAACTTTTTGTAGGAGTCCGATTTGGGGGGTAATTCATTTTGACTTCTAGCTAATGAAATATTGGTTCTGTTTAATGAGGATGTATTATTTATCATGTTTGTTGATTATATCCTAAATAATTTATGGGGCTAGATAGTCATATATCAAAGGTTGATTATTTCTAACCGATTTTAATATTATAGTATAGAGATTATCATTTCGATAATTAAACCTTTATGCAAAATAAAAAGCCGAATGTTGCTCGGAAATTATTAGTCGGGGATCCTTATACCTGTTAATAATTTTCGATAGTTTGCAGCTAAACAACATTCGGATTTTTATAGGCAGTATTATGACCGATTACTAATTATTTGCCTATTGTGGAAAATACTGAAATTTTATGTTTGTTGTTTGTAAAAATCATAGTTTATAAAATACGTGTTTTACCGGATTGTTCTATCAATGTTTTTTTTTTATAATCACAGCCTGACATTTCGAAAGGAGTCTAATTAATGAAAAAATCAACAATCTTTTGTGAGATCATATTCGCGGGTGTGGTATTAAGTGGATGCCAAGTTGGCAGTAGTGCTGCTCCAGCCGGTAATCCCGCTAATATTAGTCTAAAAGCCCCAATAGCAGCTGCGTATATTACTAATAAAAATGGTGTTTCAAAGTGTTTGCTTAATTCCCAAGGGCAGTTTATTGCCTGTTTCCACGCCGAAAGCGCATTGGGAATTGAGAAACCCGCTGGAATTGCAATTAATAATAGTAGTCTGTATGTGACATCGTATCAAAAGTCAAGTGTACTAAATTGCAATCTCAAGGGTTCAGTTATTAAAGGATGTACTTCTGCGTTTAATGTGCCAGTTCATGTTTATGGACCGACCAGCTTAGCATTTTTTGAGTCATATGCTTACGTTAGTGATGCCAGTGGAAATAGTATTTTGGCATGCACTATTAATAAAGATGGTTCACTGGATAATTGTAATCAAACTGGCAATTCGATTAATTGGGCAAATGGTGTTGCAGTTAATGGTACTTCGGCTTATATTAGTAATTGGAATACTGGAACCGTTTTACAATTCCAGATTAATACAGACAGTGGCGCATTGGTTGATTGTACTCCTACTGGAGGAGCTGGTAGCTTTATCGGTCCAAATCAAGTGGCATTTTATGAGAGCTATGCTTATGTCCCTAATTCTTATGGTGACGCAGTTTCGATGTGTCAGGTTGGTGGCAATGGAGCTTTAGCTAATTGTAAATATACAGGACCAATTATCAAAGATTTGGAAAATATTACTATTTATAATTCAATGGCATTTATCACTTCATCAAGTGGAGTGAATGTGTGTCAGATTGATGATTCAGGCAATCTAAGTAATGCATGTGAATTACTTCCAGCTGATAGTTATGGTTTGGATAAGCCGAATCAAATTGCAATTAGAACATTAGAGTATGATCGTTATCAACCATTGGTTTATAAATAAAAAGAGGAGTAAAAATGAAGAACACAAAAATTATTCTGGGATTAAGTGTATTAACTGCTGCATTGGCAGCCTGTCAGGTTGGCTCATCTGGAAGTAGTAGCTCACAAAACAATAATACCACAAAGCCCTCAGTTGCTACTGCATATGTTTCTAATAGTGGAAGTGGAGCGGTTACCATTTGTTCGGTAAATCCTGATGGCAAAATGTTTAATTGTGCTTTAAGTATTAGTGGCTATCCAGGACAAGCTAGTGATGCAATTTATAATTCAAGGTTATATCTTGTTGATTATAATAATTCAAGAATTATGAAATGCCCGATAGAATCAAATAATCAATTGCAAAACTGTAGTACTGCCTTGGATAATATTAATTCGGATGTGAAATTAAACAATCCTAGTGCGGTTACTTTCTATAATACCTATGCTTATATTGCAAACTCACGCGCGAATAATGTTGTGAAGTGTAGTGTCAATACCGATGGAGCATTTGTAAATTGTGAACAAACTGGCAATGGTACCAAATGGGTATCGGTAGTTAATTTTTATAATAATACCGCTTATATAAATAATTGGGCGGCTAATGATGAAAATTTGCCATTAAATAATGAGTCAATTTTAAAGTGTGATATCGGTATTAGTGGAGAATTAGTCAATTGCTTACCTGCGGGAGTTAGTAGCTTTCATCCTAGTGGTATGATTTTCTCTGCTGGTTTTGCCTATATTGCAAATACTGGTAGTAAAAATATTTTAGCTTGCAAAATTACAGCAGGGAATTACCTTTCTAGCTGTAACGCAACTGGACCTGAAATTAGCGATAATATGCGTAGTATTGCTAGTTTTGAATCATATGCATATATTCCATCTGACAAAGGAATCACTTATTGTAATATGGGAACGGCTGGAAATTTTGAGTCATGCTCAATGATGCAGAATGCTCCATTTAGCTTTAACCATCCGTTTGGAGTTACTTTTAATAGTCAGAATTAAATTAACTCTATTTTTAAAAGATATCCGTAATTGTACGGATATCTTTTATTGCTAAGAGACGATAGAATAAATGCTTTATATTCACTAATAGTTATGGCAAATTAATGACAACTTTACAAAAAAATTTGCGGCTTGCACGATGAGAATAAGTAGTCAAAGTCAAAACATTGATGGTTTTGTTTCTAGACTGGACAAACTTAATCCAACATTACTTAATAGAGTAGTAAGTGTGCCAACTTTCTATAGTAGTCAAAACCATTCAAATAGACAAATGTTAAGGAATTTTTTGGAGTCAATAGTAAAATTTGCTAAAAAAGAACTTCAAAGTATTGATATTATTTTTATAT
>ARYC01025346.1:0-19048 GCA_000711775.1 Oxytricha trifallax
AGTAACTGAACAAAGTTACATGCACGCCGCCAAGCTGATTGATCTGACGAAGGAGTAAAATATTTCGTCAACGCATTTTTACCAGTAAATTCTAATTTCGGATTATAATTTGATATGATTGTCTTGGATTCATTATCTAATTCATTAATAATTTTATTAACCCAGAGAATGTCGCTTGCTTCTGGTTCAATGCTTTTGACTAATACTACAATTATACGTAATAATGCCATATACATATTTACTTGTTCTGCAGTAAAACCCTCATTCTTTTTCATTGAATTCTGAACTTCATTTAATTTTTCACTAGATTGATTAGGAAACAATAAAATATAACTAATGTCAAATTGTATTTTATCTACTTCCTTAAACCCAATCTTTTCAGAAACACTCTTTATAAATGCTGAATCTTTTTCAGAAACAAACAAATTATTGACAAAACCTCTAACATTTTTATTCGATACAAGAGCCAATTGTTTACTATAGTTTATTCCTGTATTTAGGCTATATAAATTATTTCTCATCTTTGGATGTATAGTCATATTAACCCCTTATTAATAATTGGTTTCTAATCTTTGTTGATCAAAAAAATCTTGCATAATTTGTCTTCCACTATCAAAATTGGCTCGGAGACTGATAGTGGCTGGCAGTTCCTGAGTTGGATTCCCAGCGTCATCTTTTGATAATAGTTGGTATAAATTCTACAGCTTAAAAAGAGAAATGGCTTTTACCTCCAGCCTAAAATATCTAGGAGATTGAAATAAATCCGATAAATATGTCACAAATTCAGACCTCATATAGTATTCGGCATTGTCAAACAAACAAGATGTTTTTGGCTTGGCAAGCTGATTAATAAAGGCAATATGGTGGAGGCAAGAACTATCAACAACAGTTTCAATTGATATTTTCCCAATTAATATAAAAATAATATCAATACTTTGAAGTTCTTTTTTAGCAAATTTTACTATTGACTCCAAAAAATTCCTTAACATTTGTCTATTTGAATGGTTTTGACTACTATAGAAAGTTGGCACACTTACTACTCTATTAAGTAATGTTGGATTAAGTTTGTCCAGTCTAGAAACAAAACCATCAATGTTTTGACTTTGACTACTTATTCTCATCGTGCAAGCCGCAAATTTTTTTGTAAAGTTGTCATTAATTTGCCATAACTATTAGTGAATATAAAGCATTTATTCTATCGTCTCTTAGCAATAAAAGATATCCGTACAATTACGGATATCTTTTAAAAATAGAGTTAATTTAATTCTGACTATTAAAAGTAACTCCAAACGGATGGTTAAAGCTAAATGGAGCATTCTGCATCATTGAGCATGACTCAAAATTTCCAGCCGTTCCCATATTACAATAAGTGATTCCTTTGTCAGATGGAATATATGCATATGATTCAAAACTAGCAATACTACGCATATTATCGCTAATTTCAGGTCCAGTTGCGTTACAGCTAGAAAGGTAATTCCCTGCTGTAATTTTGCAAGCTAAAATATTTTTACTACCAGTATTTGCAATATAGGCAAAACCAGCAGAGAAAATCATACCACTAGGATGAAAGCTACTAACTCCCGCAGGTAAGCAATTGACTAATTCTCCACTAATACCGATATCACACTTTAAAATTGACTCATTATTTAATGGCAAATTTTCATCATTAGCCGCCCAATTATTTATATAAGCGGTATTATTATAAAAATTAACTACCGATACCCATTTGGTACCATTGCCAGTTTGTTCACAATTTACAAATGCTCCATCGGTATTGACACTACACTTCACAACATTATTCGCGCGTGAGTTTGCAATATAAGCATAGGTATTATAGAAAGTAACCGCACTAGGATTGTTTAATTTCACATCCGAATTAATATTATCCAAGGCAGTACTACAGTTTTGCAATTGATTATTTGATTCTATCGGGCATTTCATAATTCTTGAATTATTATAATCAACAAGATATAACCTTGAATTATAAATTGCATCACTAGCTTGTCCTGGATAGCCACTAATACTTAAAGCACAATTAAACATTTTGCCATCAGGATTTACCGAACAAATGGTAACCGCTCCACTTCCACTATTAGAAACATATGCAGTAGCAACTGAGGGCTTTGTGGTATTATTGTTTTGTGAGCTACTACTTCCAGATGAGCCAACCTGACAGGCTGCCAATGCAGCAGTTAATACACTTAATCCCAGAATAATTTTTGTGTTCTTCATTTTTACTCCTCTTTTTATTTATAAACCAATGGTTGATAACGATCATACTCTAATGTTCTAATTGCAATTTGATTCGGCTTATCCAAACCATAACTATCAGCTGGAAGTAATTCACATGCATTACTTAGATTGCCTGAATCATCAATCTGACACACATTCACTCCACTTGATGAAGTGATAAATGCCATTGAATTATAAATAGTAATATTTTCCAAATCTTTGATAATTGGTCCTGTATATTTACAATTAGCTAAAGCTCCATTGCCACCAACCTGACACATCGAAACTGCGTCACCATAAGAATTAGGGACATAAGCATAGCTCTCATAAAATGCCACTTGATTTGGACCGATAAAGCTACCAGCTCCTCCAGTAGGAGTACAATCAACCAATGCGCCACTGTCTGTATTAATCTGGAATTGTAAAACGGTTCCAGTATTCCAATTACTAATATAAGCCGAAGTACCATTAACTGCAACACCATTTGCCCAATTAATCGAATTGCCAGTTTGATTACAATTATCCAGTGAACCATCTTTATTAATAGTGCATGCCAAAATACTATTTCCACTGGCATCACTAACGTAAGCATATGACTCAAAAAATGCTAAGCTGGTCGGTCCATAAACATGAACTGGCACATTAAACGCAGAAGTACATCCTTTAATAACTGAACCCTTGAGATTGCAATTTAGTACACTTGACTTTTGATACGATGTCACATACAGACTACTATTATTAATTGCAATTCCAGCGGGTTTCTCAATTCCCAATGCGCTTTCGGCGTGGAAACAGGCAATAAACTGCCCTTGGGAATTAAGCAAACACTTTGAAACACCATTTTTATTAGTAATATACGCAGCTGCTATTGGGGCTTTTAGACTAATATTAGCGGGATTACCGGCTGGAGCAGCACTACTGCCAACTTGGCATCCACTTAATACCACACCCGCGAATATGATCTCACAAAAGATTGTTGATTTTTTCATTAATTAGACTCCTTTCGAAATGTCAGGCTGTGATTATAAAAAAAAAACATTGATAGAACAATCCGGTAAAACACGTATTTTATAAACTATGATTTTTACAAACAACAAACATAAAATTTCAGTATTTTCCACAATAGGCAAATAATTAGTAATCGGTCATAATACTGCCTATAAAAATCCGAATGTTGTTTAGCTGCAAACTATCGAAAATTATTAACAGGTATAAGGATCCCCGACTAATAATTTCCGAGCAACATTCGGCTTTTTATTTTGCATAAAGGTTTAATTATCGAAATGATAATCTCTATACTATAATATTAAAATCGGTTAGAAATAATCAACCTTTGATATATGACTATCTAGCCCCATAAATTATTTAGGATATAATCAACAAACATGATAAATAATACATCCTCATTAAACAGAACCAATATTTCATTAGCTAGAAGTCAAAATGAATTACCCCCCAAATCGGACTCCTACAAAAAGTTACAAGGTAACGATAAAATTCAACAAATGAATGATCAAGATAGGTATAAATTAGCTAATTTAACCAAATTTATTGGCATTGCTAATAGAGAGTGTTACCTAGATAATAATGAAGTGGCGGGCATAACAATTACCTTAGACAAAGTTAAACAATACTTAGTTGATAATCTCGGTTTTAAAAATGATGAAAATACAAACAAAATAGCACTTCATTTAATTAATATTGCCAATATAGAAAGCCCTAAAGGCGCGGGCTTTAAAGAGTTTTTCTTCAGGCATCATACAATATCTCAACATGCAAAAGATTTTATTACTAGCCCCAGAAACAGAGGGTTGGGGTTGAAGTTAAGCGCGATGAAGCTAAAGTCGCAGGATATAGATAATTCATTACGTGGGAATCATACTAACAATATAGCATTTGATCTATGCAAATTCTTTTCAACACAGATAATACAGCATGATATTGAAGACACAAAAAGTAGTAGGAAAAATATAGAACGAACACAGATAATACAGCATGATATTGAAGACACAAAAAGTAGTAGGAAAAATATAGAACAAGTATTAAAACTATAGGAATATAAGTTTGTACTGGTCATTGTGTAGTTAATTCAGAACAAGCAATATCTTTGTTAAAACAGTATAAAATATATTTGTATAACCAGACGTCCAGATCTATTAAGACGCATGCTTTTAAAGCGATCTAGATTAAGAAAAGCCTTATTGAAAACTGAGCAGTCTAAGCGACTACTAGGATTATAAAATTGAGCAGAAAAGTTCGAGATGCCTACTCAAGTAAGATAAAGAATATCTTTGTTAAACCAGTATAAAGATATATTTGATGAAGACACTTTCAAGGGGCTAGTTAAGACGCTTATTGAAAACTGTAGCGTTCTAAATGATTCTGGTAATAGTATAGTTGAATTAGATACAGCCATATCTTTGTTAGACCAGTATAAAGATATATTTGATGAAGCCACTTTCAAGGGACTAGTTAAGACGCTTATTGAAAAATGTAGCGGTCTAAGCGTTCTGAAATTATGTAATTGATTAGAAAAGCCACATCTTTGTTAAACCAGTATCAAGATAATTGGATGCAGATGATTCAAGGGGCTAGTTAAGACGCTTATTGAAAACTGTAGCGTTCTAACTGATTCTGGTAATAGTATAGTTAAATTAGATAAAGCCATATCTTTGTTAAACCAGTATAAAGATATATTTGATGAAGACACTTTCAAGGGGCTAGTTAAGACGCTTATTGAAAACTGTAGCAATCTAGACGATTCTGGTAATGCTATAGTTGAAGTAGATACAGCCATATCTTTGTTAGACCAGTATAAAGATATATTTGATGAAGACACTTTCAAGGGTCTAGTTAAGACGCTTATTGAAAACTGTAGCAAGCTAAATATTAAGGGTTATGCTATAGCTGAAGTAAATCCAGCCATATCTTTGTTAAACCAGTATAAAGATATATTTGATGAAGACACTTTCAAGGGGCTAGTTAAGACGCTTATTGAAAACTGTAGCGTTCTAACTGATTCTGGTAATAGTATAGTTAAATTAGATAAAGCCATATCTTTGTTAGACCAGTATAAAGATATATTTGATGAAGCCACTTTCAAGGGACTAGTTAAGACGCTTATTGAAAAACTGTAGCTGGTCTAGGACGATTCTGGTGATGAGTATAGTTGAATTAGATACAGCCACATATCTTTGTTAGACCAGTATAAAGATATATTTGATGAAGACACTTTCAAGGGGCTAGTTAAGACGCTTATTGAAAATGTAGCTCTCTAGGACGTTCTGACAATTATGTAGTTGAACTAGATACAGCCATATCTTTGTTAGACCAGTATAAAGATATATTTGATAAAGACACTTTCAAGGGTCTAGTTAAGACGCTTATTGAAAACTGTAGCGTTCTAACTGATTCTGGTAATAGTATAGTTAAATTAGATAAAGCCATATCTTTGTTAGACCAGTATAAAGATATATTTGATGAAGCCACTTTCAAGGGACTAGTTAAGACGCTTATTGAAAAATGTAGCTCTCTAGGACGTTCTGACAATTATGTAGTTGAACTAGATACAGCCACATCTTTGTTAGACCAGTATAAAGATATATTTGATAAAGACACTTTCAAGGGTCTAGTTAAGACGCTTATTAAAAACTGTAGCGGTCTAACTGCTTCTGGTAATGTAGATAGCATCCTATCTTTGTTAACCGTGCATAAAGAATGGCTTCATACGGAAGAGAACGAGTTTTATCAACAAAAAATAACAGAATTATTTAATATACCTTTTATTTCTAATGATTGTTTTCTACAATTATTAGAGAATCATGGAGAAAATATTACAGCTGAAATGATTCTTAATAAATATCTTACAACAAACTCTATCAGAAAGATAAATACAATTCGTGACTATGTGCGAGGCATAGGAGCAGAGAGGAGGATTAACCTTCCGCCAAGAGACGACATGATAGTAAATGGCAGACCGTTGGCAGGAATTGCATTTGAGGTACATAATTATACTAATGGAATTGAGGAAACAACACTTGAAACTGTAAACTCGATTCTACAAGAATCTAAGGTACCTATTAAGGATTTTAGTATAGCTGATTTACGCGAAAAATTTAAACTCTTAGATAATAAAGATATGCAAAATAAATGTGAAGAGGCACTAAATAAAATACAAAAATCACAGGACTACACAAATAAGTTGGAAGCGGCTCTACCAGCATTAGCTACCCTTTTAAATATGGACTCTTCATTATGGGAACATGATGGTCATAACAATGATGCTAACTCAAGGTGGCAATTATGGCTATCGCAATCTTTTTATGAAGCTGGCACTGCTTATTCTGGAGCAAATGGGACGAGTTGTGTAAAAGGTATTTATGAGCGTTTATTTACTGGATTTCGTACAATGCACTCTGGCATTGATATGCTATTTGCAGCTAAAAATATTATTGAAGGTTATAAACAAAATATAAGAAATATACTAAAAGATGAAGGTTTAGTTCAAGATGTTATAAATGATTTAAAAAAACAAAAGACTAATCCAAATGATACAAATTTTAATGAGCAATTACACGATATATATGCTACAAAATTAAAAGAAAAAATTAGTAATCAAATACATAATAGTGAAAAAATATTAAAAGAAAAATTAGACATGTTGCCAATTACTTGCACCCTAATTAATAAATATGTACAGAGGAACACTAAAGATTTGTTAGATAGTAGCATGAGTGATGTATTTAAGAAATCTATTGAACTTATTGAATACATACCATATAGCGGTGAAACAACAATAGATGAATATGTCAGAAATTCTATGCACAAGTCTGATATTAGTTAAAGGAAGATTAAAAGTAAATGAGTAAAGCAATAGGTCATACTAGCGTATGGAGTAGATATTCTTGTAATGATGTAAAACAAAAGGCAACAAAAAATCTATACTTGGATCATGCCCAGGTCCTCAAGGCTAGCCTAATATTCCAGTATGATAGAAAAATGGCTAATCCTCAAACTAATGATAATAACGCTAAGGCTTGTGGTACTGATGTTATTGATGAGATTATTGTTGATATTCAGACAAAACTGAATAGTGGTAGTTTAGATGAAAAATATCTAATAGAATCAGCCATTAAGCTTGGAGGCAGCTTTATTGCTTATAAATTTATATACCTGACAGTTGTTTTAGCTAAGCATTCAACAACTAAAAATAAGGTCACTAATTGGTTTCAGCTAAATAAGACTGAATCAATAACCAAGCTTCTAAAACCTGTGCTGGCAGATAAAGACATAACTTTAAAACAATATCGAGAAATTATTTATACTCCTAACACTCATTTAACAGGTGAGTATGGCAAATTTCTGGGGGTATTGAATGATGCCACGGCAAATCAACCATTGGTAAATGATTTTGAAGTAAAAGCTAAAGTTAAGCAAGAAGAATATTCGAGCCTGATAGAAAAACAGTTTAAATTCTCTCCTATGGATGATGAAAATGGTACACCTGATGGTATCCCATCATCGGAATCTGAAGAGCTGGATCAGGCTATCCAATATTACCAAAATACAAATAATAACGAGACAATTAGATTCCTACAGCAAAATTTTGCCAAATGGAAAATATTTCATCATCATTATTGTATAGTTGCTGGTGCTGTAAAAAGAGAGAAGGGAGATCAATACACAGCAGATGACTTTACGAATGAACTAATATCCTATATAAGCAGGCCTCCAGCAGCTGATAAAATTGCATTAAAAGATGCTTTTGATGAAATAATTGCAGATTACAATAGTGACCTTGGTACCATAGCCTTTACCCTAGCAATGTTCCAACAGGCATATATGAAGGATAATTTATAAATCTACCCGAAATAACCACTCAGATTCATTTGCTTACAACATACAATACTCATGTCTTTTCCCATAGTAAAAACTTATCATGGCAACTATCCAATGTAGTTTTGTAAATGCAAATAATAGCCACCAAATAGCATCAGAAGCTGCGAATCTTGATAAGCCGCAAAGATCAATTGGCAGCCTAGAAGATCTTTTTGATTTACTGAAACAATATTTGTCAGCTCAGCCAGTAAATATAGATCAGAAATCTTTGCAAAGCTCAATAAAACAACTACCTCTATCGCCTATAGTAAAATTAATGGCGGAGCAGCTAATAGCCGATTTATCCGACAACGACACAAGTACAGTCAATAAAACTCTTGAGAAAATAATTCAACAGTTGGAAACAAATTATCAAGATCATCCAATAGCAATTAACCTTGCTCAAAACGCAATTATGCTCGGGTTACGGACAGCTTGTGATGATTTCAATCCATTAATGGGGCTAAGTACGCAACTGCCAGCTTGGACACATGGAATAATTGCGGGCGCAGCGGCTGGAATAGTTCAGTACTTATTTGGTTATCCGTATTTTAACCATGATATTTATCTATTAAAAAAAATAGAAAAATACCGATTACTAATTAGGTTAACTAACTTCTATAAACAACAACCTGATGGAACTGATATTAGTAAGCTCAGGTTATTAGAACCGCAAATAGAAAAGGTATTAGGAGAGCATAGAGTTTTACCAATAATAAACTCAATTACAAAAAAAACAACTCATTCATTAACTTTATTCAGAAATATTAACTATCCTCCTCGATCAGATCCACCTAGTACCACCACTGAAGACAATGATGACTACTCAGTAACTATAGAGCATATAAGCCTGATACATGAATTATTTAGCCCTAGGTCTGATATAGCTAAACTAAAAGATAAGATTGAAGCTGCTAGTAAAAAGACAAAAACAAATCAGGATAATAAAGTATTATGGCAAAGCCTAAATAATCCGATTTATTATAGAAAAAGCGTAAATCTCGGACGTCAGACATATCGCACGCCACTGCAATCCATTTATGCCGAAAATAGCGATCTTATTCAGAAGATTTATCTGGCGAGCCTAGGTAAAAATGACAAAGATACAATATTTATCTCTACCGATTATAAAGAGCTCTACAATTTCATCAATGATAAACTTAGCCAGGTTACACATGCAAACTCGATTCAGACTACTTTTGAAATTAAAATATTAATTGATATTGCCTTAAAAGACAAAAATGAACAGCAAAAGCAACAAATTGCACGAATATATCAGAATCTAATGCTAATACAATTTGATGTGAATCATGGTAATTTATTTAAAGAAGCCAACCAGAATAATAAAAATTATAGAATATTATCTGCAGCAATTGCTAGTATGCGCTATGGCTTACACAATATTTCCACGATTAATGCAGTAACTAATAACACGGATGCAACCTCAATTAGTCGCTGGATGTTTTTTCAACTCTTCATAAACCTGGGAAATTCAGATTTGATTCCCAGCTATATTTCAAGAACTCATACGTTTAATAGCTGCCAAGCGATTCACGAGCAAATTTTATCTCAATTACCAATAGTAGCCGCCAAACCAT
Source organism: Oxytricha trifallax (assembly GCA_000711775.1). Taxonomy (NCBI): domain Eukaryota; phylum Ciliophora; class Spirotrichea; order Sporadotrichida; family Oxytrichidae; genus Oxytricha; species Oxytricha trifallax. The sequence goes on from ARYC01025346.1 coordinate 9,708, forward strand.
CAATAATGATTCTAGAATGGGAGGCTAACTCCGACAAATTAGCAGGGAATCAGAAGAAAGAATACGATAGATACTATTACAATCGCTGCTGTGAATTATCTAATCAGGATGAAAGAATCTTACCAAATATAATCCATGATCTATATAGTAACATAAAGACTTCACAAAAAGAATCCAATCTAGGTATGACTCTAGATTCATTTGGTAGATTGGCGTGTAATTTAAATATAATCGATAAATCACAAAGCTCTTGCAGCATAGCAGAATTTAATCAGATTGCAGTACAACTTTTTTATAGTGCAAATAGTAAAGCAAATCAAGCATCAAATACACCCCAACATCCATTGATTAGCGTGGTATTATTGCTTTATCTAATAAAGCAAGATTCAGATCCAGGTCGAAAAAACCAAAAATATTCAATAATTATGGATTTAATTAAAAGTAGTGCTACTGATAGCTCATCAGTTCTTTATCAAATGATTAAACCATCAGTCTTTCAATATTTCTGTTTCGAAATGTTTATTGCCCTATCCACCTCGCCAATATATGGCTTGGCAATGATATCATATGCACCAATAGCTCTTTTGGCACAGTTTCCATTAAACTGGCTGCGGCAGTGTCTTAATTCCCCAATTTTTATTAATTATCTATCTAGGCAAATAGGCACAAACCGAAAAAAAGCCCTAGAGTCAATTGCACATCAACTAATTAGCGAAGATAATAATATAACTGGAACTGAAGGCAATAATTTAGCAACCCCATCGTTAGAAGCAGGTACAAGAGCAGAAGTAAAAATAGAAAATCTCATAAAACAGTTTAATCTTGATAAAGAATCACTTCACATCAATCAAAGCATGGCAATTCAACAATTTATGGACTTGCTACGAGTTATTCTAGCAAATGATGATTACCACAACAAAAAAGAGTGGTTAGAATATATTCTTGGGCAACTTAAAGATAAAAACCTTGCCCCACAATTAAATATGGAAAAAATTGCCGCTACAGATTCGTTTAAACAGCTCGCAAATCTTATTACTGCAATTACAACAATGATGCCAAAAGTATTTAGTGAAATAATACCAAATAACGTGATAGAAAGCACTCTGATAGGCATGTTTCTTGATGCCATGGGTGCCAGTATAACCAGCCTTATTGTTGATGACCACTCTTATGGGGAAAATTACCAAATACTTATAGATAAAATTGAAGAGGAGTTATATAGATTAGAACTAAACGAAATTAATGGGTTAGATAAATCTAATGCTGAAAAAAATGTACGCAAAGCTATCTTATTAGCCAATGCTTTTTAATTTAGAAGGATTAAATGAGAAAAATTTTACTACTTGCAATATTTGCTATAATTGTATTGTTTAGCTATAATATAATTAGTGATCAACCTTTACTGTCCTTACAATTTAGTAAACAGATAATTTACTATATATCAGAAGGTTTAACTATGGTTAAAAATTTATAAAAACTTAAATCGCGAAATGGGTTCTTGACAAATTCAATTACCCATTATGGTTTATCATAAAGCATGTTAATGATTGTTTATTAATCTGCATCTGCTAAATCTGGATCATTATCCATATCTTGATTAAAAACTTTCTGATAAAGAAGATGAGTAAAGCTACGTCTTGAACTATTACTTGATATACGAAGAATAAAATACTCCTTAATAATAACATTAAGAGGAGTAATTTGATCAGCTGAAAGCTTAGCCAGACTCCAACATTTATTCATCAATTCAAATAGAGAAGCAAGTTGGGTTTGATAGTCAAAACTATCAATAGAATTATCACTTGCAATTTTATCACAACAAGACAGAAAAGCCTTATAGTAACACTCAGATGATTCTTTATAATTTTTTATCTTAAAATGTATTTGAGCTCCGCTAATATAGACATCTGTTGAAACAACATTACTCTTCACCTTATAATCAGGGTTGTCAGACAGCACCCTAGCTAAATTCTCATACGGTATCCCTGCTAAAGCTAAGACTAAATTTCGTTTAAGATTCTCTAAACTATCCCCATACAACAAATCTACCTCAAAAACTTCCTGCCCTTTATCAAGAGGATTATGGAAATATGAATTGCTCATAGTACTCTTAGTACTACTATTATTATTTGGCTGCGAGATTATTAATTTACCCTGCGAAATAATAATTTTATAAAAATCCCCATCAAATACGATTAAACTATTGGCAGCACGAACGTCAACTAGGTTAAGATTTTTAATCTTAGGATAAACACTTTTGGCAATTGTAGCAAACTCCTCATGTCGAGATTTATTAATCTCATCAATGCTTGGCGAAGGATTTCGCCGTATTAAATCGCTTAGATATAACTTAAGCCTTGTAAAAAATGAATTAACATTCAGAGATTTATATACTTGTACACTCTTAGTGCTAGTTGTTTTAGCAAATGTTTTTGCTAGTCGAGAATAAGAAATATTAGGCATTATACCTCCCCAAAAAGTTTTTTATTTAATCAGATTAATTATAACTAAATTTGTTGCTAAATTCTGACAACACAAACTCAAGTAAAATTATAATGCCAATCAGGGGTTTTACCAGTAGTAATTTAAGGTAGTTTTTCAAGTTGGTTTTTATCTAAAGCTGAAAACAATAACAATCCAAAATTAGTAAAAATCTGATTATCATAATTCCCAAATTTTTCTGTTGACTCATTAAATATTTTTTGCAAACTCATTATTTTATCCAATATTCGTACATTATTAGGACTTCTAATGATTGCAGATTTTATAATTTCATTAAACTCATCACTACCATTATCTATTGTAGCTTGGAAATTCAAACCCTGATAAATTTCTATAATTTCTTTATAGTTGTTAAAAAGATCTAGGTTATCAGTATTTATTCGAAAAATTTGATTAAGACATAGAAGTGCTTCATCATACATTAGATTAGATAAAAACCAGCTAACTGCACCAAATATTAGTTTAACTTTATTATCACCTTGCTCAAAATCATTGCAATATTTTTTCAACTCTGTTACAGTACCTGAATATGCACTTAAAGCGTCTGAATAAATATCAATATTATTAATAATCTTTATGGCTTCAGAATACTTTCTGTTCAAAAATAACTTACTAACATATAATTCTAGCATCTTCGTCCCAAGAAGATCGATTTCACTTAATTCATTATAGACAAGCTCAATTTCATCCAATGGAACTATCTCCGCAAAAAGCATTGTAAAACCTAATATCAGCCTCAAGCTTTGTCAGATGCCAGAATACCAGCTAAGCGCGTCAGTGCTGGAATGATTGCCATTACAATATAATAATTTGCCATCTTCGTCCCAAGAAGAGTCGATTTCCACTAACTTCATTATAGGGACGAGCTCAATTTCAATTCAAGATGAACTATCTCGCAAAGCATTGTAAAAACTAATATCAACTTCATGTTTCAGCTGTGCTAATTCTTTAGAATCAGCACCTATACTATTTTTAGCGTCAGAATAAGCTATCATAGCAGAATTAATAAATGTCTGTTTTAGTATGAGATCTTTACAGTTCTTGGCAGCACTAGTATAGGAATCTCCTGCTTGCTGAAAGAGCTCTTGACTACTATAAATAACTCCGGCAAGATTAAATAGATCCACTCCTTTCGAAAGCTTATCATCGGGATAACTGTTTGCTGCATCGGAGTAAAGTTTTGCAGCGTTCTCAAGCAATGATTTTTTGGTGTCAGAATCAGTTGTTTCACACTTACTTGCTGCAAGACTGTAGGCATCTCCAGCTTTTTCTAGTAATAGTGGTTTCTTGCTAGAGTCGTTAAATTGATTAGCAACAGCAGAGAAGTTCTGCGCAATTGTCTCACACTCCGTAAAAGATAGAGAATTTAAATCAACGCTACAGAGATCTTTATATAAACTATCTATTGTAGATTTAATCTCTGACATTAATTCATTATATCCTACTGGAACACCTCTCTCTTGCATTATATTATATAAACCACATAAATGGAGTATATTGGTTTTATTATTCTCATAATCAATCAATAGATTAGTATATGAAAGATAATTTGGATTTGGAGTCACCCTTTGATGGTTATTAACGCCAGCACAGTAACAAGCCGCAGATGTCCCAGATAATGAATTAGTTATGGTTATTTGCTCACTCACAACAATTTGCCCGGAGTGCCCACTGGTAAGTTTAACATCCATATCAGAAACAAAACACTTTAATGCTGCTTCTATTTCTTTTTTAGTGGGACGAAATGCTGAACAAAATCTAGTATATTCATCTGAAGACAAAGTGCGCACAAATTTATTAAATCCATCAATTTCAGGCATTTCAAATAAAGGCAATTCTCGACTATTCATCCACTCAGTTAATTTAACTGGGTCTATTCCATCTTCTTTATTAAAGACATAAAATCCACGAATAGTAAGCAATACACCATAAGCTTGATTATTTATTAAGAAATAATTCAATCTGGGTAGATGCCTTGCTATTACATTTTTATTCTGAGGCAGCAACAAACTATTAAATAAAATAGAAATTTTATTTGGTTCACGTTCATTCAAACTAAAAAGGTTATCCATCACTGAAATGCCATTATGACAGTAAATGCGATTCCCCTCCAAGTGTATATATTTAGTATTGGGACCTTGTAATACTACTTGATTATGAGTAGAAAATTCTGGATTATTTTTCCCGCCAGCTAATGATTCATCAGTGGGAATATTAATAATATCATGATTCCCAATGATGAATACGTTTTTGGTATAAGATGTAGAACAAAAAATTTTTTGATAAAGGTCTAAACTTAAATTATAATCAGAAGTTAAACGATCAAAAAAATAATCACCGATACAAATTAAAGGGCGATAATAACTGGTATCTTCTTGATGAAATTGCACACAATCAAGAAGCTCTTTTGTTAGACACTTGATCCTATTATCATTAGCAGTAGCTTTTACCATATTGCGAGTGTCATTAATCTTAATAAATTCAAGAGTTAGCAGTTCTGCAAATTTAGTATAATGTTCCTCATCGGTTAAATTTAACTGACCACAAACAAAAGCAGCAAACATCAATCGACCACATCCCCCATCAACATCGCCAAGTTCAAAGGTATTATGATAGATGTTATAATTACCATCTAACTTTATACGGCTAAAATAAAAATCAACTACTGTATTTTTATATTGATTTTCACTAAATTCTCTTAAGCATGACTCCAGTTTAGCAAGATTTTGATGCAGCTTCGGTCGTAATTGCTTATCCTGATTAATCATTGTTGTATTTGTAGTAGCTAACAAACTATCTATATCTTTTGTTAATTCATTTAGCCTATTTTTTAATTCAGAATGCTGAATTATTTGCTCGCATTTGGTTATTACCTGCTTCAAATTTTTTAATTCGCCAAATGAAAAGCTGCTATCTTTGAATTTTAAATTACCCTGCTCGTCAAAACAAGAGCTTATCTTCATCAATATTTCTGATTTTTCGTTCTCAGTTTTTGCAGCAGAATACGACTCCAAAAGGAATTTAAATTCTATAAGCAAAAGTGAGGGGGATTTGGTATTGGAAGAGCTAGAACTGATTACTTGGTTTACTATAAAAGATTTACTGTAAGAAGTATTATTATTAGGAAGTTTAAAGTCATTAATAGAACGTAAAAGTTGAATAATATTATCCGTATAGCATGCTTCACCAAAAAAATTTAGTTTTCGATCAGCAAAAAAACTATTTGTGTGACAACATAGTATCTCAAGATTTTTTTGCTGCCAAACATATTACTGATTAAATTATCGTTAATCGCCATTTTAAATGATTGTGAGTTATAGCAATAACTTCCGTAATGATTAACTGTATTTTGAAAAATTTTTATAATTTGTTTTATTTCAGATTTTCTTTGGTTAAGTGTTTCCTGGTCAGGAGCATCACTTAAATATTTCTCAATGGAATCTTTTACTTCATTATAAGCCAAATTTTTATCCCAAAGATTATGATTCGAAGCTACTGTTGACATTTTTCTAGTTGTGTATGTTGACGCTAAAATCGGTGCATTACTCATTATTATCTCCAAAGCAATAAGTTATTAAATCAATCTAATATCCGTAATCTATTAATTAATCGCAATAAATCAGTTTAACTTTAACTAATCCGATAGTCTTTTATCTCCCTAATTAAATGGTTACAATACAGGTTAACTTCATTAGGCGCTAAAGAACTAAGCGCCTTCATCCTAGGTAAAGAAATGGGCAAAACATTGTCAACGGTTATATTCTTAAATAAAAAACGTGCGAGAATTTTATTTTCAATATACACAAGAGCCGAGAATCTACCTAATTGCTTAATAACTTGCCTAGCTTCACCAGAATACAGGCGATGTAATAGTCTAGCATGGATTAAATCTGAATCGCTACTCAAAATCAGACAATAATGTTTACTTTTATCCATAATTACGAATACATTAGGATTATCAAATATTGAATAGTCAAAGTCTATTTTTTTATATTTAGCAAAGGGCAATTTTTGCTTTCTAACCATTTGACTTTCTTTATTTTCAGGAGGTAAATTAAATCCCGGAATATGATAATTTAGCAGTGAATGTAAATATTGGTTATTTATTTCTAACTGTGAATAAAAATCGTGAGCAGCATAATGCTGTTTACTTATTGCTAATAACTTGAATACCAATGCAAGGATAATTGCTATTGTCGAGGGGATAAACGCCAGTTTCATTCCACCAAATAAACTTTCTACCCCGCCAGTCGAATTAAAGCTATTAAATCCAGCAAGTGCAACGGTCATTCCCGCAAAAGTACACGATATTCCCAAAGTTGTTAAAACTGATGGAGCGTTTAACACCCATTTCTCATTTTTTGAGAAAAAGAAAAATATCGCGGCAATTATAATTATTGCCGTAAAAATTGTAATCAATATATTTTCATTAGTTAAGAGTGTAATCAATATCAAGTTCTATCTTCCTGTAAATTAATTTTTGCTGACGGTTTTAAAATAACCCTGAATTCGACACGTTGAGAGAGTCCACTATTCTCTTTACCATTTTCTAGACGAATTAATCGGTTAGAGGAGTTACCAGCTAAAAACACATTTTTCATTAAATACTCATGCTGATTTGCTAGCGTATTAGTTTTTAACAAATATTTGAATACATTAAAAGAACGATCTTCAGATAACTTCATATTCTTCAGATAAGCATCTTCTACACTTTGCTTTGCCCAACTACTTGAGCTAAACCCCTCAATACTAACTCCCTCTACGTATTCCCGATAAGATGCAGATTGCACAATTTTTAATAATTGAGGAAAAAAAACCTCCAGTATTTGCTCAAACTGCTTACTGGGCTTACTTTCCCCACTGCTAAATAGCAAGCCCTCATTATCGAAAACCACCACCAAATTTCTTGTATCTACTTTAGCTGACCAGTTCATAGCTGATTCAGCAAAAGCACTCTCCATCGCCAAACCAAGCCTATTTATCGCAGCATTATTCGAAGTCTTTGTCACTGTATTTTTAGTAATACTCTTAACATTATTTCCATCATGATTATGCTGTACCTTCATTTTTAGCATAAAACAAACTAGAGCAAGCATAAAAACCAGCATCATACCAGTCATAACATCTGCTAATGGTATCCAATAATCTTCTTTTTCGTATAACATCTAGAATATATTTTCTACAATTATTTTCTAAAATTATCATGTAAGTAAAGTTCATCAAGATAAATATCATAAAAAAACTTTATATCCCGATTGAATATTTTTATATAATTAATTAATTTGTTTTTAGCTATTGTAATCTGCTTGATAAGTAACTTCATGACTTTAAGCCTTCTTTGTTAGCTTCATAGCTCGATTTTTCATCATTAGCAAACAAACCAAATGGACTATAATAGTTATGTAATGCCTCAAGGTATAATTGATTGGCGCTCCTTAGTAGATCCCAATAGCCAAATACCAGAAATAATCCCTTTAAAAAATAAACCTTCATTTTGAATTTACTCACCAGTATCTCCTTCAATTTTAACTTTCATTTTATAGACCTCTTCCCCATCAATCATTTGACTAACCCCACCCAAAAGATAGATATCATATGGCTGAATATTAGTTGGAGAATTAGCATCGCGATAACAATACAGACCAGGACCATTTTTGGGTCTTTTTCCATCATTTTGAAAAACCCACCAGTTATCTTCACCTCTTGCTATCACAACATTTCGGCAGGGATAATTTTGATTAGAAGCCTGGTCATGTACTTTTAGAGCACTAATATTTACAGCATAGCGCAGATCACTTGGCGTCGATCCACCACCATTGGTATTTTGCATATGATCACCCCCCCAAGAAACTGGGTTTGTATATGTTGCATATAAAGTCTGCAAAATATCATTCTCTACCCAGTTTTTAGGCGTACTCTTATTTGAAGGCGACCAATTGGTAAAATTCAAACTCCCTTTGAAACTTCCCGAACCTACAGCTTCCAACCCAAGGGCGCCATTATCACTAACATTTTTGATATAGCCTAATTTAGTGTCAAACTTTAAATCCGCTCCATCAAAAAAAAAGTGAGGATGCGTCATTGCACACTTTTGTGATGCCGGATCTGACTGACATTCATTATCAGCATAAGCACCACTAACAAAACCAAAATTTAAACACAAACCAATATACATATAATTTAAAATTTTATTTTTCATTTTTAACCCTTAAAATTATTAACGCCCAGCTTTTCCGGCATGATGCCCAGCACTTCTAGCAACACACATTCCTGAACGAGGACTAAAGCAATCAGCTGCAAAAACCGTCTCCATAAAAAATAAAGACACCACCAACAACATACAAATCTTCATAGTTTTCATTTATTTATCCTTTTAACTATATAGTAGCTAGTTGAACCTCTAAAGAAGAACATTAGCTTCATTAACAGACAGGATTATATTAAAAACTCCAAGAGAATATAATTGTGGTAAATACGGATTTTATTATTTAATACTAGCTTTGCCTTTATCTAGTGCAGCTCATCTTGGCTAATTAAATTCTCGATAAAATTATGATACATCTGCGCAGTTTTAAGTAAATTCTCATCAAGCTTAAGCTCATTACCTAATTCAATATATTTACTAAACTCACTTAAAGCAGCGGCATATTGTCTAGCCTCATAAAAGCATACCCCAGTATAAAATAACATTTCCGGATAGAGATTAGGTTCTAAAGCATAGGCATATTTATAATAAATTGCTGCGGATAAATAATCCTTATTTGCCTGCAAAGTACCAGCTAGAGCCTTAACGTAAACAGGATTAAGTGGATCGCTCTTTATTAAGAGTAAAAATATCG
>ARYC01025347.1:0-58133 GCA_000711775.1 Oxytricha trifallax
AAAAGCCATATATTTGTTAAACGAGCTATCAAGATACATTGGAGGCAGATGTTTCAAGGGGTAGTGTTAAGACGCTTATTGAAAACTGTAGCGTTCTAACTGATTCTGGTAATAGTATAGTTAAATTAGATAAAGCCATATCTTTGTTAGACCAGTATAAAGATATATTTGATGAAGCCACTTTCAAGGGACTAGTTAAGACGCTTATTGAAAAATGTAGCTCTCTAGGACGTTCTGACAATTATGTAGTTGAACTAGATACAGCCACATCTTTGTTAGACCAGTATAAAGATATATTTGATAAAGACACTTTCAAGGGTCTAGTTAAGACGCTTATTAAAAACTGTAGCAAGCTAAATATTAAGGGTTATGCTATAGCTGAAGTAAATCCAGCCATATCTTTGTTAAACCAGTATAAAGTTATATTTGATGAAGACACTTTCAAGGGGTTAGTTTAAGACGCTTATTGAAAACTGTAGCGTTCTAACTGATTCTGGTAATAGTATAGTTAAATTAGATAAAGCCATATCTTTGTTAGACCAGTATAAAGATATATTTGATGAAGCCACTTTCAAGGGACTAGTTAAGACGCTTATGCAAAAATGTTAGCTGTCTAGGACGCTTCTGACTGATGATCATAAGTTGAACCAGATAAAGCCACATCTTTGTAGACCAGTATAAAGATATATTTGATAAAACACTTTCAGGCCTAGTAAGACGCTTATTGAAAAATGTAGCTCTTAAAAAGTTCTGACAATTATGTAGTTGAACAAAATCAGCACATATTTGTTAGACCAGTATAAAATATATTGATAAAGACACTTTCAAGGGGCTAGTAAACGCTTATTAAAAACTGTAGCGGTCTAACTGATTCTGGTAATAGTATAGTTAAATTAGATAAAGCCATATCTTTGTTAGACCAGTATAAAGATATATTTGATGAAGCCACTTTCAAGGGACTAGTTAAGACGCTTATTGAAAAATGTAGCTCTCTAGGACGTTCTGACAATTATGTAGTTGAACTAGATACAGCCACATCTTTGTTAGACCAGTATAAAGATATATTTGATAAAGACACTTTCAAGGGTCTAGTTAAGACGCTTATTAAAAACTGTAGCGGTCTAACTGCTTCTGGTAATGTAGATAGCATCCTATCTTTGTTAACCGTGCATAAAGAATGGCTTCATACGGAAGAGAACGAGTTTTATCAACAAAAAATAACAGAATTATTTAATATACCTTTTATTTCTAATGATTGTTTTCTACAATTATTAGAGAATCATGGAGAAAATATTACAGCTGAAATGATTCTTAATAAATATCTTACAACAAACTCTATCAGAAAGATAAATACAATTCGTGACTATGTGCGAGGCATAGGAGCAGAGAGGAGGATTAACCTTCCGCCAAGAGACGACATGATAGTAAATGGCAGACCGTTGGCAGGAATTGCATTTGAGGTACATAATTATACTAATGGAATTGAGGAAACAACACTTGAAACTGTAAACTCGATTCTACAAGAATCTAAGGTACCTATTAAGGATTTTAGTATAGCTGATTTACGCGAAAAATTTAAACTCTTAGATAATAAAGATATGCAAAATAAATGTGAAGAGGCACTAAATAAAATACAAAAATCACAGGACTACACAAATAAGTTGGAAGCGGCTCTACCAGCATTAGCTACCCTTTTAAATATGGACTCTTCATTATGGGAACATGATGGTCATAACAATGATGCTAACTCAAGGTGGCAATTATGGCTATCGCAATCTTTTTATGAAGCTGGCACTGCTTATTCTGGAGCAAATGGGACGAGTTGTGTAAAAGGTATTTATGAGCGTTTATTTACTGGATTTCGTACAATGCACTCTGGCATTGATATGCTATTTGCAGCTAAAAATATTATTGAAGGTTATAAACAAAATATAAGAAATATACTAAAAGATGAAGGTTTAGTTCAAGATGTTATAAATGATTTAAAAAAACAAAAGACTAATCCAAATGATACAAATTTTAATGAGCAATTACACGATATATATGCTACAAAATTAAAAGAAAAAATTAGTAATCAAATACATAATAGTGAAAAAATATTAAAAGAAAAATTAGACATGTTGCCAATTACTTGCACCCTAATTAATAAATATGTACAGAGGAACACTAAAGATTTGTTAGATAGTAGCATGAGTGATGTATTTAAGAAATCTATTGAACTTATTGAATACATACCATATAGCGGTGAAACAACAATAGATGAATATGTCAGAAATTCTATGCACAAGTCTGATATTAGTTAAAGGAAGATTAAAAGTAAATGAGTAAAGCAATAGGTCATACTAGCGTATGGAGTAGATATTCTTGTAATGATGTAAAACAAAAGGCAACAAAAAATCTATACTTGGATCATGCCCAGGTCCTCAAGGCTAGCCTAATATTCCAGTATGATAGAAAAATGGCTAATCCTCAAACTAATGATAATAACGCTAAGGCTTGTGGTACTGATGTTATTGATGAGATTATTGTTGATATTCAGACAAAACTGAATAGTGGTAGTTTAGATGAAAAATATCTAATAGAATCAGCCATTAAGCTTGGAGGCAGCTTTATTGCTTATAAATTTATATACCTGACAGTTGTTTTAGCTAAGCATTCAACAACTAAAAATAAGGTCACTAATTGGTTTCAGCTAAATAAGACTGAATCAATAACCAAGCTTCTAAAACCTGTGCTGGCAGATAAAGACATAACTTTAAAACAATATCGAGAAATTATTTATACTCCTAACACTCATTTAACAGGTGAGTATGGCAAATTTCTGGGGGTATTGAATGATGCCACGGCAAATCAACCATTGGTAAATGATTTTGAAGTAAAAGCTAAAGTTAAGCAAGAAGAATATTCGAGCCTGATAGAAAAACAGTTTAAATTCTCTCCTATGGATGATGAAAATGGTACACCTGATGGTATCCCATCATCGGAATCTGAAGAGCTGGATCAGGCTATCCAATATTACCAAAATACAAATAATAACGAGACAATTAGATTCCTACAGCAAAATTTTGCCAAATGGAAAATATTTCATCATCATTATTGTATAGTTGCTGGTGCTGTAAAAAGAGAGAAGGGAGATCAATACACAGCAGATGACTTTACGAATGAACTAATATCCTATATAAGCAGGCCTCCAGCAGCTGATAAAATTGCATTAAAAGATGCTTTTGATGAAATAATTGCAGATTACAATAGTGACCTTGGTACCATAGCCTTTACCCTAGCAATGTTCCAACAGGCATATATGAAGGATAATTTATAAATCTACCCGAAATAACCACTCAGATTCATTTGCTTACAACATACAATACTCATGTCTTTTCCCATAGTAAAAACTTATCATGGCAACTATCCAATGTAGTTTTGTAAATGCAAATAATAGCCACCAAATAGCATCAGAAGCTGCGAATCTTGATAAGCCGCAAAGATCAATTGGCAGCCTAGAAGATCTTTTTGATTTACTGAAACAATATTTGTCAGCTCAGCCAGTAAATATAGATCAGAAATCTTTGCAAAGCTCAATAAAACAACTACCTCTATCGCCTATAGTAAAATTAATGGCGGAGCAGCTAATAGCCGATTTATCCGACAACGACACAAGTACAGTCAATAAAACTCTTGAGAAAATAATTCAACAGTTGGAAACAAATTATCAAGATCATCCAATAGCAATTAACCTTGCTCAAAACGCAATTATGCTCGGGTTACGGACAGCTTGTGATGATTTCAATCCATTAATGGGGCTAAGTACGCAACTGCCAGCTTGGACACATGGAATAATTGCGGGCGCAGCGGCTGGAATAGTTCAGTACTTATTTGGTTATCCGTATTTTAACCATGATATTTATCTATTAAAAAAAATAGAAAAATACCGATTACTAATTAGGTTAACTAACTTCTATAAACAACAACCTGATGGAACTGATATTAGTAAGCTCAGGTTATTAGAACCGCAAATAGAAAAGGTATTAGGAGAGCATAGAGTTTTACCAATAATAAACTCAATTACAAAAAAAACAACTCATTCATTAACTTTATTCAGAAATATTAACTATCCTCCTCGATCAGATCCACCTAGTACCACCACTGAAGACAATGATGACTACTCAGTAACTATAGAGCATATAAGCCTGATACATGAATTATTTAGCCCTAGGTCTGATATAGCTAAACTAAAAGATAAGATTGAAGCTGCTAGTAAAAAGACAAAAACAAATCAGGATAATAAAGTATTATGGCAAAGCCTAAATAATCCGATTTATTATAGAAAAAGCGTAAATCTCGGACGTCAGACATATCGCACGCCACTGCAATCCATTTATGCCGAAAATAGCGATCTTATTCAGAAGATTTATCTGGCGAGCCTAGGTAAAAATGACAAAGATACAATATTTATCTCTACCGATTATAAAGAGCTCTACAATTTCATCAATGATAAACTTAGCCAGGTTACACATGCAAACTCGATTCAGACTACTTTTGAAATTAAAATATTAATTGATATTGCCTTAAAAGACAAAAATGAACAGCAAAAGCAACAAATTGCACGAATATATCAGAATCTAATGCTAATACAATTTGATGTGAATCATGGTAATTTATTTAAAGAAGCCAACCAGAATAATAAAAATTATAGAATATTATCTGCAGCAATTGCTAGTATGCGCTATGGCTTACACAATATTTCCACGATTAATGCAGTAACTAATAACACGGATGCAACCTCAATTAGTCGCTGGATGTTTTTTCAACTCTTCATAAACCTGGGAAATTCAGATTTGATTCCCAGCTATATTTCAAGAACTCATACGTTTAATAGCTGCCAAGCGATTCACGAGCAAATTTTATCTCAATTACCAATAGTAGCCGCCAAACCATCAATAATGATTCTAGAATGGGAGGCTAACTCCGACAAATTAGCAGGGAATCAGAAGAAAGAATACGATAGATACTATTACAATCGCTGCTGTGAATTATCTAATCAGGATGAAAGAATCTTACCAAATATAATCCATGATCTATATAGTAACATAAAGACTTCACAAAAAGAATCCAATCTAGGTATGACTCTAGATTCATTTGGTAGATTGGCGTGTAATTTAAATATAATCGATAAATCACAAAGCTCTTGCAGCATAGCAGAATTTAATCAGATTGCAGTACAACTTTTTTATAGTGCAAATAGTAAAGCAAATCAAGCATCAAATACACCCCAACATCCATTGATTAGCGTGGTATTATTGCTTTATCTAATAAAGCAAGATTCAGATCCAGGTCGAAAAAACCAAAAATATTCAATAATTATGGATTTAATTAAAAGTAGTGCTACTGATAGCTCATCAGTTCTTTATCAAATGATTAAACCATCAGTCTTTCAATATTTCTGTTTCGAAATGTTTATTGCCCTATCCACCTCGCCAATATATGGCTTGGCAATGATATCATATGCACCAATAGCTCTTTTGGCACAGTTTCCATTAAACTGGCTGCGGCAGTGTCTTAATTCCCCAATTTTTATTAATTATCTATCTAGGCAAATAGGCACAAACCGAAAAAAAGCCCTAGAGTCAATTGCACATCAACTAATTAGCGAAGATAATAATATAACTGGAACTGAAGGCAATAATTTAGCAACCCCATCGTTAGAAGCAGGTACAAGAGCAGAAGTAAAAATAGAAAATCTCATAAAACAGTTTAATCTTGATAAAGAATCACTTCACATCAATCAAAGCATGGCAATTCAACAATTTATGGACTTGCTACGAGTTATTCTAGCAAATGATGATTACCACAACAAAAAAGAGTGGTTAGAATATATTCTTGGGCAACTTAAAGATAAAAACCTTGCCCCACAATTAAATATGGAAAAAATTGCCGCTACAGATTCGTTTAAACAGCTCGCAAATCTTATTACTGCAATTACAACAATGATGCCAAAAGTATTTAGTGAAATAATACCAAATAACGTGATAGAAAGCACTCTGATAGGCATGTTTCTTGATGCCATGGGTGCCAGTATAACCAGCCTTATTGTTGATGACCACTCTTATGGGGAAAATTACCAAATACTTATAGATAAAATTGAAGAGGAGTTATATAGATTAGAACTAAACGAAATTAATGGGTTAGATAAATCTAATGCTGAAAAAAATGTACGCAAAGCTATCTTATTAGCCAATGCTTTTTAATTTAGAAGGATTAAATGAGAAAAATTTTACTACTTGCAATATTTGCTATAATTGTATTGTTTAGCTATAATATAATTAGTGATCAACCTTTACTGTCCTTACAATTTAGTAAACAGATAATTTACTATATATCAGAAGGTTTAACTATGGTTAAAAATTTATAAAAACTTAAATCGCGAAATGGGTTCTTGACAAATTCAATTACCCATTATGGTTTATCATAAAGCATGTTAATGATTGTTTATTAATCTGCATCTGCTAAATCTGGATCATTATCCATATCTTGATTAAAAACTTTCTGATAAAGAAGATGAGTAAAGCTACGTCTTGAACTATTACTTGATATACGAAGAATAAAATACTCCTTAATAATAACATTAAGAGGAGTAATTTGATCAGCTGAAAGCTTAGCCAGACTCCAACATTTATTCATCAATTCAAATAGAGAAGCAAGTTGGGTTTGATAGTCAAAACTATCAATAGAATTATCACTTGCAATTTTATCACAACAAGACAGAAAAGCCTTATAGTAACACTCAGATGATTCTTTATAATTTTTTATCTTAAAATGTATTTGAGCTCCGCTAATATAGACATCTGTTGAAACAACATTACTCTTCACCTTATAATCAGGGTTGTCAGACAGCACCCTAGCTAAATTCTCATACGGTATCCCTGCTAAAGCTAAGACTAAATTTCGTTTAAGATTCTCTAAACTATCCCCATACAACAAATCTACCTCAAAAACTTCCTGCCCTTTATCAAGAGGATTATGGAAATATGAATTGCTCATAGTACTCTTAGTACTACTATTATTATTTGGCTGCGAGATTATTAATTTACCCTGCGAAATAATAATTTTATAAAAATCCCCATCAAATACGATTAAACTATTGGCAGCACGAACGTCAACTAGGTTAAGATTTTTAATCTTAGGATAAACACTTTTGGCAATTGTAGCAAACTCCTCATGTCGAGATTTATTAATCTCATCAATGCTTGGCGAAGGATTTCGCCGTATTAAATCGCTTAGATATAACTTAAGCCTTGTAAAAAATGAATTAACATTCAGAGATTTATATACTTGTACACTCTTAGTGCTAGTTGTTTTAGCAAATGTTTTTGCTAGTCGAGAATAAGAAATATTTGGCATTATACCTCCCCAAAAAGTTTTTTATTTAATCAGATTAATTATAACTAAATTTGTTGCTAAATTCTGACAACACAAACTCAAGTAAAATTATAATGCCAATCAGGGGTTTTACCAGTAGTAATTTAAGGTAGTTTTTCAAGTTGGTTTTTATCTAAAGCTGAAAACAATAACAATCCAAAATTAGTAAAAATCTGATTATCATAATTCCCAAATTTTTCTGTTGACTCATTAAATATTTTTTGCAAACTCATTATTTTATCCAATATTCGTACATTATTAGGACTTCTAATGATTGCAGATTTTATAATTTCATTAAACTCATCACTACCATTATCTATTGTAGCTTGGAAATTCAAACCCTGATAAATTTCTATAATTTCTTTATAGTTGTTAAAAAGATCTAGGTTATCAGTATTTATTCGAAAAATTTGATTAAGACATAGAAGTGCTTCATCATACATTAGATTAGATAAAAACCAGCTAACTGCACCAAATATTAGTTTAACTTTATTATCACCTTGCTCAAAATCATTGCAATATTTTTTCAACTCTGTTACAGTACCTGAATATGCACTTAAAGCGTCTGAATAAATATCAATATTATTAATAATCTTTATGGCTTCAGAATACTTTCTGTTCAAAAATAACTTACTAACATATAATTCTAGCATCTTCGTCCCAAGAAGATCGATTTTCACTAATTCATTATAGACAAGCCTCAATTTCATCCAATGAACTATCTCGCAAAGCATTGTAAAACCTAATATCAGCCTCAGCTTTGAGTGCCAGAATACCAGTAGGGTCAGTGCTGGGAAATGATTGCATTACAATATAATAATTGCATCTTCGTCCCAAGAAGATCGATTTCCACTAATTCATTATAGACGAGCTCAATTTCATTCAATGAACTATCTCGCAAAGCATTGTAAAAACTAATATCAACTTCATGTTTCAGCTGTGCTAATTCTTTAGAATCAGCACCTATACTATTTTTAGCGTCAGAATAAGCTATCATAGCAGAATTAATAAATGTCTGTTTTAGTATGAGATCTTTACAGTTCTTGGCAGCACTAGTATAGGAATCTCCTGCTTGCTGAAAGAGCTCTTGACTACTATAAATAACTCCGGCAAGATTAAATAGATCCACTCCTTTCGAAAGCTTATCATCGGGATAACTGTTTGCTGCATCGGAGTAAAGTTTTGCAGCGTTCTCAAGCAATGATTTTTTGGTGTCAGAATCAGTTGTTTCACACTTACTTGCTGCAAGACTGTAGGCATCTCCAGCTTTTTCTAGTAATAGTGGTTTCTTGCTAGAGTCGTTAAATTGATTAGCAACAGCAGAGAAGTTCTGCGCAATTGTCTCACACTCCGTAAAAGATAGAGAATTTAAATCAACGCTACAGAGATCTTTATATAAACTATCTATTGTAGATTTAATCTCTGACATTAATTCATTATATCCTACTGGAACACCTCTCTCTTGCATTATATTATATAAACCACATAAATGGAGTATATTGGTTTTATTATTCTCATAATCAATCAATAGATTAGTATATGAAAGATAATTTGGATTTGGAGTCACCCTTTGATGGTTATTAACGCCAGCACAGTAACAAGCCGCAGATGTCCCAGATAATGAATTAGTTATGGTTATTTGCTCACTCACAACAATTTGCCCGGAGTGCCCACTGGTAAGTTTAACATCCATATCAGAAACAAAACACTTTAATGCTGCTTCTATTTCTTTTTTAGTGGGACGAAATGCTGAACAAAATCTAGTATATTCATCTGAAGACAAAGTGCGCACAAATTTATTAAATCCATCAATTTCAGGCATTTCAAATAAAGGCAATTCTCGACTATTCATCCACTCAGTTAATTTAACTGGGTCTATTCCATCTTCTTTATTAAAGACATAAAATCCACGAATAGTAAGCAATACACCATAAGCTTGATTATTTATTAAGAAATAATTCAATCTGGGTAGATGCCTTGCTATTACATTTTTATTCTGAGGCAGCAACAAACTATTAAATAAAATAGAAATTTTATTTGGTTCACGTTCATTCAAACTAAAAAGGTTATCCATCACTGAAATGCCATTATGACAGTAAATGCGATTCCCCTCCAAGTGTATATATTTAGTATTGGGACCTTGTAATACTACTTGATTATGAGTAGAAAATTCTGGATTATTTTTCCCGCCAGCTAATGATTCATCAGTGGGAATATTAATAATATCATGATTCCCAATGATGAATACGTTTTTGGTATAAGATGTAGAACAAAAAATTTTTTGATAAAGGTCTAAACTTAAATTATAATCAGAAGTTAAACGATCAAAAAAATAATCACCGATACAAATTAAAGGGCGATAATAACTGGTATCTTCTTGATGAAATTGCACACAATCAAGAAGCTCTTTTGTTAGACACTTGATCCTATTATCATTAGCAGTAGCTTTTACCATATTGCGAGTGTCATTAATCTTAATAAATTCAAGAGTTAGCAGTTCTGCAAATTTAGTATAATGTTCCTCATCGGTTAAATTTAACTGACCACAAACAAAAGCAGCAAACATCAATCGACCACATCCCCCATCAACATCGCCAAGTTCAAAGGTATTATGATAGATGTTATAATTACCATCTAACTTTATACGGCTAAAATAAAAATCAACTACTGTATTTTTATATTGATTTTCACTAAATTCTCTTAAGCATGACTCCAGTTTAGCAAGATTTTGATGCAGCTTCGGTCGTAATTGCTTATCCTGATTAATCATTGTTGTATTTGTAGTAGCTAACAAACTATCTATATCTTTTGTTAATTCATTTAGCCTATTTTTTAATTCAGAATGCTGAATTATTTGCTCGCATTTGGTTATTACCTGCTTCAAATTTTTTAATTCGCCAAATGAAAAGCTGCTATCTTTGAATTTTAAATTACCCTGCTCGTCAAAACAAGAGCTTATCTTCATCAATATTTCTGATTTTTCGTTCTCAGTTTTTGCAGCAGAATACGACTCCAAAAGGAATTTAAATTCTATAAGCAAAAGTGAGGGGGATTTGGTATTGGAAGAGCTAGAACTGATTACTTGGTTTACTATAAAAGATTTACTGTAAGAAGTATTATTATTAGGAAGTTTAAAGTCATTAATAGAACGTAAAAGTTGAATAATATTATCCGTATAGCATGCTTCACCAAAAAAATTTAGTTTTCGATCAGCAAAAAAACTATTTGTGTGACAACATAGTATCTCAAGATTTTTTTGCTGCCAAACATATTACTGATTAAATTATCGTTAATCGCCATTTTAAATGATTGTGAGTTATAGCAATAACTTCCGTAATGATTAACTGTATTTTGAAAAATTTTTATAATTTGTTTTATTTCAGATTTTCTTTGGTTAAGTGTTTCCTGGTCAGGAGCATCACTTAAATATTTCTCAATGGAATCTTTTACTTCATTATAAGCCAAATTTTTATCCCAAAGATTATGATTCGAAGCTACTGTTGACATTTTTCTAGTTGTGTATGTTGACGCTAAAATCGGTGCATTACTCATTATTATCTCCAAAGCAATAAGTTATTAAATCAATCTAATATCCGTAATCTATTAATTAATCGCAATAAATCAGTTTAACTTTAACTAATCCGATAGTCTTTTATCTCCCTAATTAAATGGTTACAATACAGGTTAACTTCATTAGGCGCTAAAGAACTAAGCGCCTTCATCCTAGGTAAAGAAATGGGCAAAACATTGTCAACGGTTATATTCTTAAATAAAAAACGTGCGAGAATTTTATTTTCAATATACACAAGAGCCGAGAATCTACCTAATTGCTTAATAACTTGCCTAGCTTCACCAGAATACAGGCGATGTAATAGTCTAGCATGGATTAAATCTGAATCGCTACTCAAAATCAGACAATAATGTTTACTTTTATCCATAATTACGAATACATTAGGATTATCAAATATTGAATAGTCAAAGTCTATTTTTTTATATTTAGCAAAGGGCAATTTTTGCTTTCTAACCATTTGACTTTCTTTATTTTCAGGAGGTAAATTAAATCCCGGAATATGATAATTTAGCAGTGAATGTAAATATTGGTTATTTATTTCTAACTGTGAATAAAAATCGTGAGCAGCATAATGCTGTTTACTTATTGCTAATAACTTGAATACCAATGCAAGGATAATTGCTATTGTCGAGGGGATAAACGCCAGTTTCATTCCACCAAATAAACTTTCTACCCCGCCAGTCGAATTAAAGCTATTAAATCCAGCAAGTGCAACGGTCATTCCCGCAAAAGTACACGATATTCCCAAAGTTGTTAAAACTGATGGAGCGTTTAACACCCATTTCTCATTTTTTGAGAAAAAGAAAAATATCGCGGCAATTATAATTATTGCCGTAAAAATTGTAATCAATATATTTTCATTAGTTAAGAGTGTAATCAATATCAAGTTCTATCTTCCTGTAAATTAATTTTTGCTGACGGTTTTAAAATAACCCTGAATTCGACACGTTGAGAGAGTCCACTATTCTCTTTACCATTTTCTAGACGAATTAATCGGTTAGAGGAGTTACCAGCTAAAAACACATTTTTCATTAAATACTCATGCTGATTTGCTAGCGTATTAGTTTTTAACAAATATTTGAATACATTAAAAGAACGATCTTCAGATAACTTCATATTCTTCAGATAAGCATCTTCTACACTTTGCTTTGCCCAACTACTTGAGCTAAACCCCTCAATACTAACTCCCTCTACGTATTCCCGATAAGATGCAGATTGCACAATTTTTAATAATTGAGGAAAAAAAACCTCCAGTATTTGCTCAAACTGCTTACTGGGCTTACTTTCCCCACTGCTAAATAGCAAGCCCTCATTATCGAAAACCACCACCAAATTTCTTGTATCTACTTTAGCTGACCAGTTCATAGCTGATTCAGCAAAAGCACTCTCCATCGCCAAACCAAGCCTATTTATCGCAGCATTATTCGAAGTCTTTGTCACTGTATTTTTAGTAATACTCTTAACATTATTTCCATCATGATTATGCTGTACCTTCATTTTTAGCATAAAACAAACTAGAGCAAGCATAAAAACCAGCATCATACCAGTCATAACATCTGCTAATGGTATCCAATAATCTTCTTTTTCGTATAACATCTAGAATATATTTTCTACAATTATTTTCTAAAATTATCATGTAAGTAAAGTTCATCAAGATAAATATCATAAAAAAACTTTATATCCCGATTGAATATTTTTATATAATTAATTAATTTGTTTTTAGCTATTGTAATCTGCTTGATAAGTAACTTCATGACTTTAAGCCTTCTTTGTTAGCTTCATAGCTCGATTTTTCATCATTAGCAAACAAACCAAATGGACTATAATAGTTATGTAATGCCTCAAGGTATAATTGATTGGCGCTCCTTAGTAGATCCCAATAGCCAAATACCAGAAATAATCCCTTTAAAAAATAAACCTTCATTTTGAATTTACTCACCAGTATCTCCTTCAATTTTAACTTTCATTTTATAGACCTCTTCCCCATCAATCATTTGACTAACCCCACCCAAAAGATAGATATCATATGGCTGAATATTAGTTGGAGAATTAGCATCGCGATAACAATACAGACCAGGACCATTTTTGGGTCTTTTTCCATCATTTTGAAAAACCCACCAGTTATCTTCACCTCTTGCTATCACAACATTTCGGCAGGGATAATTTTGATTAGAAGCCTGGTCATGTACTTTTAGAGCACTAATATTTACAGCATAGCGCAGATCACTTGGCGTCGATCCACCACCATTGGTATTTTGCATATGATCACCCCCCCAAGAAACTGGGTTTGTATATGTTGCATATAAAGTCTGCAAAATATCATTCTCTACCCAGTTTTTAGGCGTACTCTTATTTGAAGGCGACCAATTGGTAAAATTCAAACTCCCTTTGAAACTTCCCGAACCTACAGCTTCCAACCCAAGGGCGCCATTATCACTAACATTTTTGATATAGCCTAATTTAGTGTCAAACTTTAAATCCGCTCCATCAAAAAAAAAGTGAGGATGCGTCATTGCACACTTTTGTGATGCCGGATCTGACTGACATTCATTATCAGCATAAGCACCACTAACAAAACCAAAATTTAAACACAAACCAATATACATATAATTTAAAATTTTATTTTTCATTTTTAACCCTTAAAATTATTAACGCCCAGCTTTTCCGGCATGATGCCCAGCACTTCTAGCAACACACATTCCTGAACGAGGACTAAAGCAATCAGCTGCAAAAACCGTCTCCATAAAAAATAAAGACACCACCAACAACATACAAATCTTCATAGTTTTCATTTATTTATCCTTTTAACTATATAGTAGCTAGTTGAACCTCTAAAGAAGAACATTAGCTTCATTAACAGACAGGATTATATTAAAAACTCCAAGAGAATATAATTGTGGTAAATACGGATTTTATTATTTAATACTAGCTTTGCCTTTATCTAGTGCAGCTCATCTTGGCTAATTAAATTCTCGATAAAATTATGATACATCTGCGCAGTTTTAAGTAAATTCTCATCAAGCTTAAGCTCATTACCTAATTCAATATATTTACTAAACTCACTTAAAGCAGCGGCATATTGTCTAGCCTCATAAAAGCATACCCCAGTATAAAATAACATTTCCGGATAGAGATTAGGTTCTAAAGCATAGGCATATTTATAATAAATTGCTGCGGATAAATAATCCTTATTTGCCTGCAAAGTACCAGCTAGAGCCTTAACGTAAACAGGATTAAGTGGATCGCTCTTTATTAAGAGTAAAAATATCGGTAATGCTTTATTATAATTGCACACCTGAAAAGCCTTAACTCCCTGATTATAAATATAAATCAATTCATCATTATTTAACTGATCTGCTACATTATTACCTTCAATAAATAGATTAAAAATATTATCTAACATAATGGTATTTTCCTATTAAATTATAAATTATTTACCTGCGGTGCCTTAACCGCTTCATTAAATTCCCGCGCCAATTCTGGCAACTGGTATAAATTTTTCCCAATAACATCGGCTACATGTGTAAGCATAGTAGATGGTACAAATTTACCAGGCAAGGCTATTTCAAATAACCTACGGGCAAGCCATTTCTCACGAATAATTGGAATTTTAAACTTTCGTGCAACCCTAAATACCTCATGAGCCAACTCTCCCTCAGCTTTATAAATAACTATTGGTAATTTATGCTGTTTGGGACGATACATAATCACTACCGCAACATGAGTTGGGTTAGCCAGTACAAATGAAGAATTCATAACCGCCTCAACAACACCTTCACTTAATATTTCTCGGTGGCGTTGCTTGCGCTCACTCTTCATTTCCATATTTCCCTCAGTATTTTTAAACTCCTGCTCTAATTCAGAACGACTCATTTTTAGCTGTTTAAATAAATTACGTTGCTCTAAGATCAGATCAGTCAAGGCGAATAGAAAATGAATTATCAACAATGTAGCTAGCAATTTAAATGCCAGAACCGCTAAAAAAAATATAATCTGCTTTAGTTCCAAGGTATATATAAGCACCATTGCCTGTAAATTATTTTTTATGATTAATCCAGCGGCAACAGCCAAAATTATTGTTTCAACTAATTGGCGAAAAAATTTAATCAAATTTTTTAACGAAAATATATTTTTAGCATTACTAACAGGATGTAATCTATTTAGATCAAATTTAAAAGCCTCTTTAGAAAGAATCAATCCCTTTATTTGTACCAAACTAATTAATGCTGAAATTAGAGCAGCTAGTATTACTGGCAGTAAAACAATTTTACAAAAAACTGCTGTCATTTGTAGCAAATCTGAAACATTTCTACTATAGCTTAGATTATTATCACTAATATCACGAGTTATCAAATTAAATAAATCATCTATTTGAGATAAATAACCGTTTGCAGCAAACCCTAGCACAAGAAAAATAACAACTAGACTTACTAGCATAGTTAGCTCTTTACTTTGTGCTACTTGCCCTTTTTCCCTCGCATCTTTTAACTTCTTGGGAGTCGGATCATGATTTTTTTCGCTTGAATCGCTACCACCACTCATTATTGAATCCTAGTTAGAGTATCGATATCCTTAACTACGATAGAAACAGTTTTAGCGATTAATTGTGAACCAACCGTGAATTTCTCAACTGCCTCTTGGGTCTGTTGAAGCTTAGTTACATCTAAATTCCCAGTATAGTTCAACATTTGTTTTAAAAAGTCATGACTGGCATCAATACTAGTCAATGCATGATTAACCATATCACTTACCTTGGTATTTTCAGATCCGACCAGTTTATCCAATCCACTGTTTGATGGTGTCTGATTATTTACATCGATTGAACTTGATCCGGGATTAACCGAATTAACTACAGCAATAGACATTTATACCTCCTGATTAGCTTTTTGTAATGATTTAGTAATTTTCACTCCAAGCATACCATTAACATCTACCAGTACACCTTCAGCAAAAATTACATTATTAGCACTTAACCGTACACAACCTGGCCAGCGAATGAAATCAACTGTATCGCCAACCTCCAAATGATATAAGTCATTTAAACTTAGATTTACCGTGCCAATTTCACAGCGGATAGTAACCATTATTGTATTACTATCCAGATTAAGCTTTTGAGAGCTATTAGAGTCATTTTCTGCGGATAATTTGTTTATGCCATCAATAGGATCATGTATTGGCTCATAACTATCCACACTAGCCGATAAAATATCGTCATGATTCATTTGTTCTGTTGTCATTTTTAACCACCATTCCTGAGATTTGCTGCCTGCACCATAGTCTGATAAGCCTGTAGCATACTTTGCATCGTATCACTTACAACCTGTGCAATCTTATTAGATAAATCATTAATTAATTGTTCTGTTTGCTGAAGATTGTTATTATTTAATGTCTGGGCAAGATTAAGCATTTCACCCTCATATTTTGAATCAGCTCCATCTTGTTGTGAAAAATAGCCAAATACCCCTTCAAAACTTCTTCCACCAGCCAGCATTGCAGCATTAATATTTTGCCGAACCCGGATTGCACTATCATACCGTTGTCGATTAATATCAATCCTACTAATAAATGGCTGAAGCATTCCTTCATTGCCAGTAAATTTTTGACCAAACAATAATTGATCATATTCTTTAGCATACTGCATGTCCTGATGAGCCAAACGTAAGAGCTGGTAGCCATCTTTAGATTTATCATTAGCTTTCGTTACTGAGTTACTAGTTCCTCTACCACCGTGTTGAGTATATTCAGCATAATAGCCTTGTTGAGATTGCTTTGCTGAATTTAGTTCAGCAAAAAGTAGCCCATTTTTTAATTCGATTAAACCATTCTTACTACCATAATGCTTTTCATTTCCTAAACTATAGAAAACTTCAATTCCGGCTAGAGCCTCCTTATTTCTATATGAGTATAAATTATTACTATCTATAAATCTACCATTATCTGAAACAACAAGCGTATTATAAAGATTATCAAAATTCACTTTATTCATTGGGCTAACATCTAGTTTATAACTAGCAAAAGCTTTTACCGTCATGTCTCTAGTAGTAGCTGTAGTAGTAGCTGTAGTAGTATCAAAGTCAATAATATTAAATGTGTAATAATCGGTGTTAGAACTTCGATCAGTAACGCGCCCTATATAAGCAATTTGGCTTATCTTTTGATTAGTAGCATCTTTAGTTACGTTATAAAAAGTACGTCCATCTTTTAATTTATTGAAGAGAGTTTCTTCGGTAGCTATGGAAATAGGAGTAGATCCTGAAGAAGCAGGAGTAATAATACTAATGCTTTGCCAATCAACGGCATCCGTCGCTTCTTTGATTGCATTATCTGCGTTAATTAGCCGTTGGATATTTGTTACTGAATTTGCTAGAGGAACAACCTCATCACCAAGAACTCTTGTCATTATATTTTGCTGACTTGGTTTTAGTTCATTCAGCATATCTACTGTAGTCTTGTTAGCACCATCCCCCAAAAGTATTCCCAAGGTATGATCCTTGGCTTTAGTAAGATCAGAATTCCTCTGTGTTAGATTTATTCTGGCGTTATTAACAGCATTATCTTGATTAATACTATCAGCATTATTTATGATCGACCGATTGCTCAAATCTAAACTTGATTCCGGTGCAAACCCATTTAACACCCCCTCTACTTGAGATAGTTTTTCTTTTACACTAGTCCACGAACCAGTAAAATTTTCAAGCATAATTTGTGACTTGGCAATTGAAGCAAAGTGCCCCTGAATTTCAATGACCCCTCCGCCCACAGATAAAGCTGCATTTGCAATAGCTCCATATAAAATCTGGCTCGCCGCAGAATAAGCATTACTTTTCTCATTCTTGGCTAATTCACTATTTATTTTTGCCATAGCCTGAGTAGCTTTATTAAAATTTGCCAGAAATTTCAAAACATTTTCCTGCATCTTATCTGTAGCCTCAATTTCTTTGGGTAAAACCTTCTGGATAAGATACATCATAATCATTACCATTACATTTACTGAATAATTGGCATAACTTCCAAAATTTTGCTGGTTATCTAGATTAGTATTTGCAGAAGAAGTAATATCTGCAACTGTTTTTGGTGTTAATTGTCCAAGTTTAGCATTTATTGTCAAAATATCTTCAGCCGTAACAAGTTTTGACTGTGCCATATAATTTGGAACATAAAATTTGTCAATACCATCTAAACCATATTCAAAAGAAGCAAAATCCCTATCATCAAAAATACTTCTTTCTTGATTAGTTAATACAATAGGTTTTACAGAATCTGTTTTTTCTGACTTGTTTAACTCATAATTAAATGAGTTAATGCTATTTGAATTTATAACTGTCATTTTTTATTCCTATTTATTTAAACACCCAGCATATTTAGAATCTGGTTAATCATCGATAAAATTGTATTAAATGGAGTCGTGGCGCTTTGCGCATTACCTTGATAGATTGAGACTTGTTGGCTAATACCACTTAATAGATTCTGCACCTGTTTAACCGAATTGGCTAATCCATCAATAGCACCTTGTATCGTAATATTATTTTCATATGCATTACCGTAACTATTGTAAAAATCGCCTTTTGGGTTATTGCTAGAACTGGGTACAGCCAATGCTAACAATTGAGAGGTATAAGACATTAAATTGTCAATTGTTACACTATCAACAAAAATATACCCTTCTTTTTCTGTTACTTTTTTCACACTTTCATTAACAATAGCGCCATCTTTAACAAAGTCCCCATCCATATTCTGTATATAATAACCATTCCACTTTAAATATTCAAAACTACCGCCACTTAAACCCATTAGTGAACTCATTTCATCTGGTACATCAGTCATTAAAAATCCTTGCCGTATATTTCCATCTGCATCAGTATATGTAGCAAAAGTTAATTCTGGTGTTTCATCGCCGCGAGCACTGGAAGTATTATTATCAATCAAATCATTAAACGAAATAGTCGAGCTGGTAATTCCACTATTATCCTTATCTTTTATTTCCTGCGCCTGCTTTACATTAAGAGCTTCGGTATAAATTGAACTCAGTGTAGTTAAAAACTGGCTAACCGCTGCAAGTTCACTTAACACCCTGTTTAATAAATCTGCTGCATCAGCAGCAATTTTGGCTGACTCAGAATTACTTTGTATTAACATCACAGCTATTTGCTGACTAATCCATAATACATTTGCAGATCCATTTGTTATACCCAAATCCAAATTTGTCCAATCTTGTTGCTCTACAATAGTATGCGAAGGCTTTTTTTTACCAGTCAATAATAATTTGCTATTTGATTCTATGCTAGATTTTGACTGATTATTATCAGATAAAATACTCTCCTCCTCAATTTGTAATTTTTGTACTGTTGCTAGCAGTTCAGAATTAGCCTCATATCTTGCATCAATACTTTTATTTGTTTTCTCTAGAAAGTCCTTTAATTCAAATAAAGTTAGCTTATCTAAGCTAGGCTTTAAATTGCCATTATTATCAGGATTCAACTCACAGGGATGTAATAAAAAATTATTAGCAACCATCAAACTACTAACCGCCTGCTGAACCTCTACCAATGAATCAGCTAATATAATACGTAGTTTTTCCTTATCAGATTCAGTCAATTTATTTTGTTGAAAATCGTTATGTATATAACTATTGACAAGACGTTTTTTATCATCAAAGCCATACTCACTATTTTTAATATTCATCCCTGATTCCTCTTTTAAAAAGATCAAGCTCATCATACTCGGATAACCAGAGCATGATGATACTTTTATAAGTCTAAACTTACTGAGCCCAGATCCGCTGATTAATATTTTTATAAGTTGATAGACAATTAACCGCTGCCTGCAAATGCTGGTTTAGAGCCTCATTATGCGATTGAAAGATAACATTTTCCTGTTGTGATATACTTGAAGCAGCAGTCATACCACTAGATAAATCACTTACCTGCACCTGAATTTTTGAAACATCTATTATCGGTTGATTGTTGCTATCATAACTAAATAATGGCATCGTAGTTGCCCCTACATGAGCTAACGCCTGATTAGTAGTATTTACAGCAGTATTTAATGCATTTTGGAATTGATCATACCCATTAGAATCAGACGGAAAGCCATTAGATATCAAACTATCCATGTCTGAACCATCCGTAGCTTTCAGCCAATCGGTGAATGGCTCTAGTGACTTCTTCAGATTATCATCAGCCTTGCCTTCATAGTCACCACCACCATAAGCAATTTGATACAAAGTATATAGATCATCAACATTATTGCCTTCACTATCAACATATGGTAAAACACTTTCCAATGCCTGTAATGCAGAACTTGCCTGTGCCAGCTGCTTCTGATAAGCTTGGTTGGCAGTTATTAAAGTAGCATCTGTCTGAATTACTGCACTATCTATATCTGCAAGTGCTAAAAATACTATCATACTAATTAACAAAATACTAACATTCCCATTAGTAGTACCTAACAGGCTAGTTATCAAATCGCTGGAAAATCCGGCTATCTCGGTGTATCCATTTTGACTACCAAGAAGTTCAGAATTAACTTGCTCACCAAGTAACTGTGTAGAGCTCCCCTTAAGTAAAGGCAATGAATTGCCATCATTACCAGAGACTTCGGGGAATTGCCCAATTAATTCGACTCTAGCAGCTTCAGCATAGTCAGAGCCAGCTCCTGGATTATTCATAATATTTTGATTCATCTTGCTAAGAATATTATCCACTTGTCCAAGCTTACTTTCCAATTCATCTTGCACTTCATAGGGAACACTTGCTAGTAACTCGCTGAAAATCTCTTGCAGCTCACCATTAAAACTTGATTGATCAACTGATTGTGATAGATTAGCAATCTTTTCAGACAACTGATCTGCTACCGCTCCGTCAATTAATTGTTCAGTACCCCAATCATTTACCTTATCAGCCAAAACCGCCTGTGTTGTACTTATTGCTGAACCATGAATTTGATTTATATTATTATTCATTATTACTTCCTTTATGTAAACTTTATTAATAAGTTGTTTATATATTGATAAACACGGATAGCTAGCTACTAGCTCCCCATATTGGTTACCACTTGTTTCATAGTGTCACCATATACTTTGACTATTGAGCTTTCCATCTGAATTATATTCGTCCAGATTGCCATATTAGCCTGAAAGATCACCAGATCCTGTTGTGATGGATTAGGATTACTTTGCAATTGCTGTAATTGTGCATTAAGATTCATTTCTTCTGGCTGTAAAGCAGTTCCTAGCTGAGTCGTAATAGAATCCAAAGTAAAATTACTTGCAAACATTGGTAAAGACATGTTATTCTCCAAAAATATTTCACATGCAAGAATTGTAATTGTTTTAAGTTATTTTTAAAATAGTTAATTAAGGTAGTAAATTTTACATTTATTAAATTAATATAGTATGTTATACGGGATTTTCCGGATTTTTGAAAGATTACCGAATGAAATTCAAAAAAATTTTCCAGCTAGCGCCGCATCTGATCATTAGCAATATATTTACTCTAGCATTACCATTAAGCGCAACTTTCTTCATTGCCAAACTGGGAACGCAACCATTAGCCGCGTTAGCAATAGGTGGTGTTACATATCTGGTATTTAATAATTTTGTCATAGCTGCAATTAGCTCAATAGGTTTAGTCGCTACTGAAATAGCTAACCTAGACTACCCGAATAAACTTAAACCAGTAATATTTTTAAATTACATTGCCTGCCTATACAGTATTCTTCCAGCACTAATACTATGGTTACTACCAATTTTATTCAATCAATTAAAATGGCATATTGAATTATTATCATACTTAGCTGACTACTTTCATTACTGTGGATTATGTATAATAACTACGGCCATTTATGCAGTGATGATTCAGTTTTTGCAAGGTTATCATTTGGCAAAAATTGCTACTATTTTTAATCTGATAAAAATAGCAAGTGTAATCCCATTAAGCTACTATTTAATCTCAAATAGGTGGCAGCTGAATATCACCGCGATTCCAGTTGGGTTAATTATTATTCAGACTATTTTGATAATTAGTCTAAATATTTATATAGTAAAATTTTTATCGCCACTAAAAACAACTATTAATCAACATTCATTTATCACTCTAACGCGCAAGATAACTATTATTGGACTGCCATTAGCGGCTCAGGCAATAATAGAACGTAGTGCTGTGCTTGCTGCTACTTACATGATTGGACAATTTGGTGTAATTGCTCTTGCTGCAGCTCAATTAGCAACTCAGGGGACGGTAGTTATTGCTGCATTCCAATCCGGTATAACAGATGCTGTAGCATTGATAATTAGTAAATTAAAACTAACTCAACATAAAAATGATTATGATGACTATTTATTTACTTCCTGTCTGCTCACCACATTAATTGCAGTCATTAGTTTAATAATCTTACTTATGCTTAACACACAATATCTAGAACAACTGGCAATGAAATACAACCATTCGGTACAAATGGCATATTTAACAAAAATTTTACTTATAATTGGCTTAGCAGGACTAATAATGCAAGGAATTAAAAATAGTTTGTGTGCCATATTTAATGGCTTACACCAAACCAGAATTTCAATGCTTGTATCTAGTTTTACCCTTTGGGGTGTTTCAATAACTTCGAGTTTTGGGCTGGGCTTCATTTTCCCAGGTGGGGTTTTATGGCTTAGAGCAGGGCTTACCTTTGGATATCCAGTAGCAATATTTATTTTGTCTTACATATATTATAAAAATAAATTACTTCATTAATACTACGGAAGAGTAAACCCTTGTAATCTTAATATAAATTAAAAAACTACTCCTGAAGCGATCGAGTTACTAGCTTTTGAAGTTTATTGACCAGAGACAAATTACTATTAGACATCCGGTACTGATGAATCTGACATAAAGAATTTAGACTTGACAAAAGTATGGGCTTTGACTTAACACTATAAACCAGATTCTTAACTTGATTTAAATATGCTTTTAGTAATTCATTCCACTCCTTATTGCTAACACTAATATTCGTTATTATTAACAACAAATAATGAAAATACTCAGTATGCTCCTCACCAACCCCATTTAGTAAATGATGAAAACAGTTTTTTACAATAACACGTGCGGAGATATAGTAGTTCATATCAGATAAAGCCGCTTCAAGCGCAGTTAACCCCCTAGCGGAAATATCAGCGGTCTCACACAAAATATTAAACCTTAATAGATACTTGCGTGCTGTAGATTTTATAAACTTAAGTAATTCATTTTTCAATAATTCAACCGCATTATTTTCTGACAGATTTTTTAAATTCACTATGAATAATGCTAAATCCTCACAATAGTCATTATTTAATTGCTTATAAAGTGAATTATTATTTAATTTTAATAAGACCATTTTAATATCATAATCCCCCCTCTTGATAAATAAATTAATTATTGAAACTAATTCTGCTAAATTACTTTTTTTGCAAAAGTTAATATATTTCCCAATGAAAATCTTACATTCATCTAAACGTTTTTTATTAATAATTTTATAATCATGGAGCGTATACTCCTTAATTAACTTAGAACCACCCCATAAACTATCTACCTTAGCTTTCAATCCTTTGCACCCATTTAAAAAACATTATTATTTCACCTTATCTTATACATTTCACTTATAATTCATAAATTAGCCATTGCGAAACCTCATTGATGTTAGGCTGTCTGATTGGTTAGCATAGCCCATAGTCGCTACTAAATTATTTATAGCGGATTCTTATTTAACTAATATAAAAATATTATTTTGACCTGCTTGCAATTCAAAAATTTTTTCTTCAATATTATCAATATTTATATTAAGCTCTGATAATCTATTTAAGTAATCTACATTTGCAGCTAGTTTATTTTGTGTTACCGAAGTTATCCTTTTTACTGACTTATTAGAGTCTATAGCTTCAGCCTGAACTGAGGTTAATGCAGATACTCCCCCATCTGTAGCAAACATATTTAATATACAAATAGCCATATGAAGCTCTTTGTCAGATATTTTATCCTTAACTCCAAAACGATTTCTAGCTTCTCTCCCCAGCTTTTGTAATGTAGGTAATTTATAAAATTTAATAGCCAACTCATCTTGAATTAATTTACTATCAATTGTTTTATAATCACTAATTGATGGATTAGCAATAAAGGCCAAGACTCTAAATAAATTTTTTAATTTAGCCCTCTCAAGTTTCTCAAGATTTAGATTTGGGTTCGATATTATTTGTTGCAACAAGGATAAACCTTCATTTATTTGCATGAAAGCATCGTTAATATAAGTATCCTTATCACGTATATTTTGCAATTGATAGGTTTTAAGAATAAACAGCTGTTTAATATTTAAAATCGCTCCCTCAGTAATACAAAAATTAAATTGTGGTATAGCGATATCATTAGCATGCCTAATCTGGTTACATTTGTTAACAAATTCATAAGTAAGCTCAATTGATTTAGGAATTATATTATTCTCGATGTTAAGAAGAGTATCATGAAATTTACCTATTACGAATACCAAGCGATTATATATCAACATTAATTCTTCTAATGTATAGTTACCCTGTTGCTTAATTGTAATATGTAAGATATTCCCATCATTTTTATTTAAAACTTGCAGTAAGTGCTTATCATTACCAGACAACGCCAATTTAGTTAAAAGATTATTTAATGTTCCTATTGCATTAGTAATCTTAATGCGCCGAGCTTCTGATTTAAAAATACCGTCAATAAATTGCTGAATATCATCTTGGTAATTTTTAAGTACAGTATTCTCCGATTCTAGTGCAAAGATTATCAGCTGAGCTTCTTTTTCTAACTTAGAAAACTCCACATGCTGTGCTAAAACAGTAGTTTGCAGAGCTTTGGCTTGTTCTGGATTACTTATATAATCATCAAATTTATAGGTTGCTAACGTACTTAAACTATCATCGAGTTTTTTCTCTTGAATTTTTATATAAATATACTCGGCACAATTTTCTGCATATTTAGTAAATAATTCTCGTTCTGACTTCTCCAATCTTATGCTTGCTCCGAATTGAATAAAAAGCCTTCGCATATTTTGAGTTAAAAGTGCTTTAGTTGTATTCAGCCTTACATGTCTTTGAATAAATTCTTTTTCTGCCAGCCGAAAGTTTGATAACTTATTATAAAAAGCTTGTAAATTCGTAAGCCTTGTTTCTAATGTATGAATTACCTTATCAATATTAGTAAAATCATCAGATAGCAACTGTAAAAATTCAGGTAATCCATCTTTTAATTCTGAGATACTCCCTATCTGTTTCTTGAAATCATCAACTGCACATTTATCAACTTTAAATGCTTTTCTAATATTTTTAATTTCTTCCGTTGCCCTCTTCAAGTCTTCTATTTTATCTTTAATTGTTCTTTGAAGTAAGGTGCTCATTTGATTGTTAACAGCACGTAGTTTATCTACTGAGCCAATCACCTTAGGAGTCAAATTAAAAGCCTCAATACGCAAATCAATGAATTCAACTAGAGAAGTTATTCGATTAATGTCAAGTAGCGACTCATTATTATCAAGCTGCTGATATTCACCTAACAGATTAATCGCCTGATTTTTTATCTCTTCATCAAGTTCAGCATTATTTTCTAATTTAACTTTTATTTCTTCTATTTGTTTATCTATTTTCATAGATAACAAACCAACCTCATCCAATAAAGTCCTGTCGCTATAAAGAATAAAATCAAGCCGATTTAAACTATGAGCATAAGTATTTAGCTTATTTTTTTGAGCAATACATACTGATAATTGTTTGCTAAGATGATTTAAGTTAGCTAGCGATAAATCTTGCAGACCACTTTCAAGAACATCACCTAATTTGTCTAAGTCCTTGCTAATTTGGGTAATATCCCCCTTTGATAATTCACCTAGCTCAATTCGCTTTATGATTTCTGAATGCAGTAGTTTATACTCCGCCTCATTTACAAAACTACTATGCTCTTTAATAAATTGATTAAGCTTTATTTCTAAATCAGCGATATTTTCCGATTCATTTAAACGCGTCATTTTACTTTTAATAAGACCAATCGCTATTATTTTAGCGCTAACATCGCCTATTTTAGTATTTAGTCCCTCAATATTCTGACTATCTAATTTTATTTTAGTTAATTCAGCGTCTTTTAATATTTGCTTAAAATTAGCTATTACGCTATTTAAACTCTTTTGGTTTTCTTCAATAGTTTTGCTACTGTCCCAATTAGCACTTAAACTCTTCAACTGCGCTTCAAGTTCTTCAGCTCGATTTACTTTGCCATTAAGAATAGTTTTTATATTTTCAAATGATTGTAGAATCACAGAATACAACGATGACTGATCTTGCGGCGAGTTAGGCTGTTCTTGGAGTTTGTTAACTATAGAAGTTACAAGCTGATTAAGACTTGACAATTCATTAGAAGAAAAAACTGCGTTTGATTCAGTTGACTTAATAAAGCGCTCAAGCAAAACTTTATCATCATTACTTACTACAACATCCTGAATCAGCGATTTAATCCACGTAGCTTCTAAAACTGACGCCAAATTACTTGCCAAGCCCTGTTGAATAGCTGTATTAAATTTTTGATTTATAGCATTAACAGCATCAATAAACGATTGGCTTTGTTTTATTTTATTATCGCTAAAGCCTGCTACCATTTGATTAAACCCTACTTGCTGATCAATAATTTGCGCTATAGACATACTATCAAAATTAACATTTACTGCAAAAATCCCCTTCAGAGATTTGTAGCTATTAAATCTAGTTAATAATCCAGCTTTCTCATTATTAAACTTTGTAAGTACCCCCTCATCCTGACTGATAACCGTGATTAAACTTAAGATTTCCGCGCCTTCTGCATGTGCTACTCTCTTAGCTTCTAGAGTTCGTTGCTGTTGAACAATTTCGCTATTTAGCTTTTCAATCTTTTCATCTATTTTACTTAATGCATTTTCAAATGTACTTTCGTTAACCTCAGTATCTGTAAGAAGTTTCACCAAATCTATGTTCTCAGCAAATAAGTCAGTACCACTCGTCTCAGTAGCAAATGTTTGATTAGCTTTCTGCACTGCATTCTCAATTTTAACTATTTTATGGTCATTCCCATCCTGCAAAGCACTCAACATACCAGAAAACCCATTAAGAAAGTCTATTGCCTTAAATTATAGAGATTCAATCTTGACTTTATAACGGCTATTTGCAATAATTGTTGCCTGATTTGCTTTTAATTCATCAAGTTTGGCTATGAGCAACCTTTTTTCATTATGGTTGAGAGTCAAATTAATATCACTATCCGATTCCAAAAAATTAATCAAATCATTAATACTGTTGTAATTCAAATCCACAATTAGCCGACTAAATAATCCCCGAATAGAATCAGTTAACCCATCATCTGCGCGAAAATATTTGAATCTAAATGTGCTTAATGTTATTAAATCCTGATCGCTTACCTCCCCATTTCTCCCTAGCAAAATTAGGCACATATTTTTAAGCAACTGTTTTTGCTTTTGATCTGAAGTTTCAGAAGCACAGTTATAATAAGAAAGTAAGTGAGATTTTCTAGAAGAAGCAAGAAGATTTAATGACATAACCAACCCTTTATGAAAATTAACCTTAATAAGTATAAATGTTAAACTTTTTCCTAACTCGCATTCAATCAGTAGAAATACTGATTTTTAATCATAATAATACACTGTATAAATGTGAATCAATTACTCGAAGATACCATAGATGACGCAACCCAGATTTGGCAATACTTTTCATTGGTATCGATGCCATTTATGCAATAAACTCAAACTGTCGATTAACCTGAATTAAATGTTGCCTAATTGCTGCATATAATGCAAATCGTTGACTATAAAGAAAACTCCCATCAGATAAGATTTGCTTATTTATTTTCGTATCAACGAATATCTTAAACCATAACTCCGCATCTTCAGACAATATTTCTATCATATCATAACGAATTGTCGTTCCTGCTAATAATAAATCAAGAATAGAGTAAAAGTCAGCTTCAGTATTATCCTTTGAATCAGAATACAATAGTTCATTGAAAGTGCTTTTTGACATAACCCCAATCCCCATACGAAATAATAAATCAGTACAAGCTAAGTTTAACTCACATAAACTATGGTAGATTGATTGATCTTCTTTTGCTATTTTACTCTTTTCAATCAATTCATCTAACTCAACAATTTTTGTAATTAACCAATTTTCAATCATATTGATCATTTAAATTCTTTTTAAAAGGATTTTACTTGCTAAAGAATTATACAGCTAATATTATTTTTCACACAATCAGGATAAATACGGATTTTATTAGCAACTCACCAGTTTATTAAAATAATTATTATTAAATAAGTAGTTTCCACAGTTGTAAGATAGATTTAAATAAGCTATAATTGTCCATATTATTTGTTAGCTTGTTTATTACAACATTCAAAATAAACCACCCTAATTTTATAAATAAATTTTTAATAACACTTCTTCTTTATAGGAGAAGAACTAAAATTTATGTTATATAAAGTTAAGTAAAGGTAAAAACAGGAGATAAAACGATGTTAAACCAACTAAATATTAATGATACAAATGAAAGCACCCAAAGCCAAAAAAAACTGATTAGTTTGATAGATATGGTTGATAAAAACTTGGGGCTAATTTTTTTCACTTTTCATCGAGTATTACCAGATAGTGGGCATATAATAATATCCTCTCACCCCGAATGGATTACCAGCTTTAAAGAAACGGCACTACAACATAACAAAAATACCAGCAACTATAACCCTCAGTGGCAAACGAACTCGTGCAATTTCTGGGGTTCAGTAAAAGAAAATTACCGAATTAAATTTATAATGAGCTGCGGTATAGAAGATGGTGTTTCTCTAGTTAAAATTTTACCAAACGGTTATCGAGATATTTATCATTTTGGATTTAATAAAAAGTTACGTTTAGATAGTCAACAATTAAATGATTTGGTCAAGCTACTAGATTATTTTATTATTACTTTTAAAAGTAATACAATAGAAGATATTATTGCGGCAGAAAAAGATGCAACCTACT
Organism: Oxytricha trifallax; assembly: GCA_000711775.1. Lineage (NCBI taxonomy): Eukaryota > Ciliophora > Spirotrichea > Sporadotrichida > Oxytrichidae > Oxytricha > Oxytricha trifallax. Next base: position 29,025 of record ARYC01025347.1, read on the forward strand.
TTCCAAATAAAACCCTTCCCAACCTAGATGGAAGCTTGGATAAGGGTAATGCCCAAGAGATACTGAAGTCATGTCGAAGAGTTAGGCTAAATAATAATCCAAATATTTATCTTACCCCAAAAGAAATTGACGTCTTAGCTCAATTAGCCAATGGTGCTAATGGCGTTGAAGTTTCAAATAATTTATTTATATCTAACCGGACAGTTGAAACACACATTCTTAATTTAAAGCGAAAACTCAACTGCAACTCATTATTTGAATTGGGAGCAAAAGCTAAAGAATTTGGAGTAATCTAAATTTCATACATAAAGTCAAATAGCATCCTCACTCTTATCATGGGTGTGATGCTACTTTTCTTGGAAGCTCTCATCTGAGTAAACTTCAAACGGTTGAGTAAATTATCAGGATTTAAGTAACTTGGTACAATCCTCATAAAATTTAGGCCACTTCTTTTCATCTAGAGTTAGTTGTGCAAAAGTGACAAGTTCTGAATCAGAACTTAATCCCGCAGATATTGCAAAAGGAGCTAATAAAAAATCAGCCTCGCTATTAGAGTAGCACGATATATTTCGTATAAAAACGGCAAATAATTGAGGATAATTTAAACCTACCTCTTTTACAAATTCACCTAATTTTTCAGGATCAAATAATCCACAGGATGTCGCAAAGTTAGCTAATTCTAAAACAGTTAATTGGGAAGCTTTTATAAATTTAGCTAATTTTTCAGGCTCTTTTAATCCGCAAGCTTCCGCAAATTTAGCCAATTTACTAACACTATTTAATCCAGCTGCTAGCGCAAACTCACCAAGGTTATCAGCACTGTTTAGCCCAGCATCCTGTGCGAATTTAACAAGGTCTTTATCAGTTAACCCAACATATTTTGCAAACTCACCAAGTTCATAAGCATCATCCAGCCCGATACCTTGTACAAATTCACCAAGACGGTCATTCGTTAACATCACAGCGTCCCAAAGGTTTTGTAGTAATTCGTACCTATTCGAAAGTAGTATTTTAAACTTAACAACTATTTTAGCAACCTGTATCGCCAAATTAAAATCATTTATGTAAAGAGGATTAGTGCTAGATAATATTATTAACTCTTCAAAATTTTCATCGGTTTGGATATTAAGTTGACTCCCTAAAACTAACCAACTTTTTTTATCCTGTAACATATTAGCCTTAGGTCTGATGTGATTTAAAAATAGATAAATATTTTTTAAGCAATCGTTTGAAAATTGGTCACTAGTGCTACAAAAAAGCTGTTCCGCATAATCATAAAAATCCGTAACTTGAAGAGTATTCTTGTTTAATTTCAGTTTTATATCAAGTTTAATTTTTGTGACAGTAACCTTGCTAAAATTAAAGCTATCTATTACTTCCTTGTTACCTCTTTGTTTTTCTCCAAAAACGACAGTATTTATAGGATTAGAACTACTATTACTTCCTATTCTCATATTTACTTTTCCTTTATTATTCATATTAATTATTACAAATACACTACCATAGAATTGGCAATATACAGTTATGATTATCACATTTTTTGACGAATTAAAATACTCGGATATATACTGATATTTAGCTTAAAAGCTAAGCCCTCCACTAAACAGCATTTACCTTCTGGGATAGGGTTACAAATATGCTATTTATAACCCCCATTTTGAATATCATAAGCGATGATAATGTCATGTTATTTATGTTATGTCATCCAGCAATTTTTTATAAAAATTACATAATAAACGCAACACCTCGGCTTGCTACTCAGCACTTCACACACTGACCGATTTTTCCTGCTCTGCTGAAGAGATGACATCTGATAACTGACGTTTGATGTTATCTGAAAGTGACAATAAATGAAAAGTGTTTCCCAATAGAAATTTAGCCAAAGATAGATATAGCGCATATTTATACTCGTTATCACTAGCCTTAAGGGAAAATCCATTTGGAGCTAATAAAGCATTTACATTCTCCATATTGCAGTCAGTATCAGCAGCAATTGTTTGCAATTGGGTGTAAATATATAATGCATAGGCATTTATATTTGACTCATTAATACCTTGAGACATAACCTCAGCACTAGGAAGTTTTCTAGAAAGCATGTATTCACCTAATGTCAGTTTTTGAATTTCAGGTTCTGTAATTCTGTTAATTAGTTCCATTCCCCTTAACTCCCCAACACTTCCTGGACGCCCATCAATAGTTGGATAATGAGCCAAATCATAAAGAGCATATTCATTTTCATTCTCCTCTTTTAGATATGGGGAATTAGTTTCAATCTTATTAGAAGAAAATACTATAGGACAAAATGCGGAAGAAGCACAGATATTATTTAATACAATCTTATGTTTCAAATTAGAATGTTGATTAATTATTTGTTTTCTAGTATTATTATCCTTAACCACCAAATAAAGATTTGCATTCTTAGTCACCGCATCTATAAGATTTTGACTTAGAGTTATTGATCCATCAACTTTTGTTTTACAACTAATAAAAATATTATAATCCGAAATTTGACTATTTAGGTTTAACCCTACTAGATAACCTGTCTTTTCGTTCGCTTTCATATCGGCAAAAGTATCTGAGTCTCCCCCCGGGCCCAAGACGTGCTGACCATTTACCACTTGATGACTGCAACTGCTTGCAAATTGTTCAATTATGGAAGAATTTAGAAAAGCCTCCTTAGAAGTGTTCTTTATTGTTGTTAAAACATTATTTATATCTTGACTTGGATACTCTTCAAGGACCACACCATATACATCATATGCACCATCCTTAATCCCCGAGTGAGGAAGAAAAATTAACTTCCACATGTTATCAGAAAACTTTAGAAGAAGCTTACCGGTTAACATATTTTTAGAAGTGTCAATGTTCTCAAACAAATCAAATTTGTCGCCATCATTCGGAGTTTTATTCTGAAATGAACAGCTGAATATATTCGCATACGCAGCGCTAAAAAAGTTTGTAACCTTTGTAAATTCTGGATTCTGCAAACTTGCGGCTGCGGGGCTCATAGTACTAGAAGATGGAGCAGCTCCCCCCCTCCACTTCTTAGACATGAATTCAGAAAGTTTATTAAGCCAGTCCTTAAAAAGCACTTTTGCTCGGGAGTCACTACTAAGAGCTACAGTACTACCCTCGCTAGAAGTCTTATTTTGTTGTTTGGCAGCCTCAAAATAAGAAACCGCAGCGTCAGCATCTTCTCTCTTGGGAAGAAACATAAAACCATATTTAGAAGTATTCACCAATTTTTTAGGTGCAGTTTGTGGTTTCTGATTTTGGGCACCACTCCTGCTGCCGATCCCATTAAAGAAATTTAAACTCATAATTTTATCCTTTTTAACCTATTTACCTATGTGTGATTATGCAAAAAACAATAATCATCTAACACAGTTTTATTATTTATAATTACTATCTATCAAAGCCGGATTTAAACAAAATAGCATAATCAAGGAATAGTAATAATACCCCGAACTACCTCAAGGAAATAAATAAAAAAGCTTATTACTTCGGCTACAAAAGTAGATAATGGCTGATGAAGATGCGAGCTAATCTGCTTTAATTTAGCCCACCGCACAGAATTAAGATTAATGCCAAGCAAGACTACAGCTAAAGATTTAAGTAAAGCAGCAGCTATCACATGTGAAACGGTTATGCTAGTAATATACTTAATCAGCATCAATAATAAATATTTAAAGAAAACTGCAAGACTCATAATACTAGCAATATGAAAATATAAACATCTATTTATTAAAAGATACCCACACTTAACAGTAATCAACGACACTGTCAGCATAGCTATGAATACTTGAATTTTATTAACAAAATTGAACATTTTTTTACATCTAAAGCCTATAATAATAGACGATATTTTAAAATAGCCCATCATTATATACAATGGTCTTTTCGGGTATAAATCAATAGCTTCAATATAGAAATTAACGAGCCAAAACACTTCAAAAACTAGGGATTTTACTCCTCCAACAGAAACACCACTCACTCTCTAATTAGTAAGCATGGATTCACTTTTTATTACTCTCCCCTTTTTAACTACCTCATGTTATTTCCTAACATGCTATAAATTAGCCCGGAGCTGCATCCACTTGAACAAAAATTTTATATTAATTTGGAATAAATAACTTGAAACCAATACCATTATCCCCTTATCATGAAATGTTTTATAATGAATGGAAGATTGATCCATCCTCGTGTAAATATAACATTACCTTTGACCAGACGGTGTCTGATAATTTAGACATTGTCAGGTTACAAAATGCCTTGTTGCGGCTTACTGCTGACTATCTTCTCTTTAATTGTCGCGTACAACTAGCTGAAGAGCAATTATGCTTTGTGTTTGATTCTGGGTTTACCCCCTCTATCGAATTTTTTGAGCAATCGCCCCCTGAAAATTTAGCAGAATTTGCAATGACTGCTTTCAATTTGGATAATGGGCCATTCTATCGTTTTGGAATCTTTAAACAGGAGAATAGCTATAGAATTATCCTCGTAGTTCACCATCTGATTATGGATGGGAGTAGCGGAGACGTATTTATTAATGAAGTTTCTAATTATTATAATAATGATAATTATAGGCAGGCGATGTCGCTGGATGAGCAGTACGAGTTATTACTTGAACATAGCAGCAAGCTTCAACATTTAATTCAAAGAAATAGAGCTGCAATGTTGACTTTTTGGCAGCAAGAGTTTAGCCAAATTGAAGCGGTTGATTGCAGATTTTTAACTAAGATTAAGCGCATAGTAGATGATACCCAAAAAAAACTAGAAAATAAGGTTAAGGAACTACGTTTTAATTTTAATCAGGAAGAGTCACAACAGTTTAGAGATATGGCTAGAAAATATAAAACTACGCCATATTTATTGGGACAAAGTATTTTTGCGGCAATAATGAATTATTATACTGGCTGTGAAGACTTTGCAATCAGTTATCCTTTATTGATTCGCGATGGTTTAGCTCTAGTTTGTGGAGTACGAGTAAACCCCTCTTTCATCATATACCATCTTAATCACAGCACAACTATAGTTGACTTAATTACTGGCTCTAAAGAGTTTATTAAACAAATTAGATGTCCTGATATAAACTATGCATATTCTCCAGTTAATGAGATTATAGACACAAATACTGCTACATTGTTAAACATTGGTTTTGCAGATAATGTTCTAAGAACGACGCCTTTTGACTTAAATGGCGTTGAAGTTCTTGCTATTAATCAAGATTTAAGTGTGGATTATTTAAACCGTTTTATTGTGGATATTGAAACTACAAAACCAACTATTAATTTTAGGATTAAATACAATAAAGAAACTATTGATTCAAAAATCATCATTAATTTTAGTGAACATTATCAAAAACTTGCACTACAAATACTAAATGATTTAAAAAACGAGCAGATCAAGCCAATAACTGCATATAATATTTTACCTGCAAATGAATATAACTATCTGGTTCATTATCTAAATCAAACTTCTACAGCTTATCCAGAAGATAAGACTTTGCATGAGTTATTCGAAGAACAAGTTGATAAAACTCCAGATGCTATTGCACTGATCTATGAAGATGTTCAGCTTAGCTATCACGAATTAAATGCTAAAGCTAACCAGTTAGCACACTATCTATTACATAATTGCCATGTCAAACCTGGTGATATAGTAGCGTTGTGCCTAAAGCGCAATGAGCTTATTCTTATTGCCATCTTAGCAACCTTGAAATCAGGTGCTGCTTACGTACCCATTGCCCCTGATTTTCCTAAAGCTAGAATCTGCTATATTTTGGAAGATACTGAGGCAAAATTAGTTATTACTAATCATGAGTTTAAAGAACTAACAGCAACATCAGCCAAACTGCGATGTTTAACACTAGAACATAATAAATTTCCAGATTTAGTCAAAGATTTTTTGACTAGCAATTTAAATCTACCAATATTAAGCACAAGTTTAGCATACATTATTTATACCAGTGGTACCACTGGTAAGCCTAAGGGCGTAATGATTGAACATAAAAACGTGGTTAATTTAGTTGAATCGCTTAATCAAAATCAAAATCTCGTGCATAACCGTGTATTATGGTATTCCAATTATATTTTTGATGCTCATGTTTGGGAGGTTTATTCTAGTTTACTCCGTGGAGCTATGCTGTTTTTGCTTGAAGAACAGGTAAGATACAGTATTACTGAACTACAAGATTATATAACTAAACAGCAAGTAGAATTAGCTTTTTTGCCGCCAGCCTTATTAACTGAAAGTGTTATTTTAAATTTAAAAACATTATTTGTTGGAGGTGAAAGTACCTCAAGCAGCATAGTTGCGGCATACTTGAAACATGGCGTAGTTGTCATTAACGGATATGGTCCATCAGAAACCTGTGTATTTGCGACTAATTATCAATACTATTATCCATTTATTAACTCTATCATCGGACGACCACTTACCAATGTTAAGTGTTATGTATTAAATCCTGATTTAAAACCAATGCCAATTGGAGCTATTGGTGAATTATATATAGGTGGGGCTGGTCTAGCACGTGGTTACTTAAATCTACCAGAGCTCACGGCTAGTAAATTTATTGCTAATCCTTTTCAAACCGCTAATGAAGCATTAGTCAGTGAAAATGCAATTATTTACAAAACAGGAGATCTAGTACGTTATCTCCCAGATGGGAATATTGAATATTGTGGTAGGGCTGATGATCAAGTCAAAATTCGTGGGCAACGAATTGAGCTTGCTGAAATAGAGCAGGTTTTAAATAATTACTCTGGAGTTAAACAAGCAATCACCTTAGTGAATACCAAAGTAATTTCTAATAATGCATCATCAAGTATCTCAGGTTTTAAAGATGCTGTCGCTCCAGAAATAGATCCGGTAACAGGGTTAGTTCAGCTTTTACCAATACAAGAATGGTTTTTTAAACAAAGCTTTGAGGCAATCAATCACTGGAATCAGGCGTTTTTAATTAGAGTACCAGAATTAAAGATTGATACATTAAAACAAGCAATTAAATACTTGATAAATTATCATGATTGCTTTAGGGTTTACTATGAGCGTAAAACTAATGGTCAATACCTACAATATTATGCTCAACGAGACAATAGCCCTGAAATTAACATGCCTTTAATTAACCTAAACCAGGTGCAAATACCAATTAACAACCAATTAACCGAATGGCAAAGTGAGTTTAATCTTGAGAGGGGTGAGCTATTCAGATTTGGCTATATTTATGGATACCCTGATAATAGTGCCCGGATATTTTGTGCCGCACATCATTTGATTATCGATGTCGTGAGTTGGCATATTATTCAACATGATTTAGAGCATATTTATACATCATTAATAGCTGGGCGTACAGAAAACTTGCTACCTGTAAAAACCGCAAGTTATCGGCAATGGAGTGATGCAATCAACGCGTTTGCCTTAACACATGCCTCTGAGAAGAATTACTGGCAGATAGTAAGAAATGGAATTACAGGGTTTAACCAGCAACTCCGCACTCTTACAGTCAGCAATACTAAACCAGTTAAGCATACTCAAACAACTGTAACAATTAAGGAAGATGTTTGCAATAAACTATTGGAGCAAGCCCAAAGAGTTAATGTAAGTGTTCATGAACTCCTGCTAACTACTGTAGGGTATGCAGTAAGTAAGGTACTATTGAATCCCACCAACACAGTATATTTAACTTTAGAGGGTCATGGACGAGAAGAAATCACCCCTCACGTAGATATAAGCCGAACCATTGGCTGGTTTACCTCAATGTATCCTGTTAAACTTAATTTAGCAAATACTTTGCTTGAGAGTTTAGCTGGAGTTAAACGCGTTTTGCAACAGGTACCATATAACGGTGTTAACTATGGGCACTTGTATGATTATGAACAACTACCACTAGTAAGCTTTAATTATTTAGGTTTGATTAACCAAAAAACAAATAATTGGCAAATTAGCATAGAAACCTGTGGAACAGTAATTAGTTCCAGTAATCATGATTACAACATACTCAATTTAAATAGTTGGCTTATTGATAATGAGTTGAAGATTAATATTGCAAGCATGTTCAAAAATGAAGTTCATTGCCAATTTATTAAAATTTTAACTGACTCTATTTATGCTATAGTCGAAGAGTTAACTACACTTACCCCACTAGCGATTGAGGATAAGCAACAGCACACTTCAAAATATATTGTTGGCTATTATGAGCAATATCAAGAAATTAATAAGCTGGAGCTACACAACTATTTAGCGAGCCAATTACCGGTGTATGCGGTCCCCCAAAAACTTATTCAAATACCAGCACTGCCAATTACTGCTAATGGTAAAATTGACAAAAACGCATTGCTCGCACTGGATAATCATGCTGAAGATACTCAATATACAGCACCACAAACTCTTGCAGAAAAGATTATCTGTGAAGCTTTTAGCAATATTCTTGGTGAATATAAAATCAGTATTAATGATGATTTCTTTGCCTGTGGTGGTGATTCGATTTTAGCGATAAAACTGGTGATGAACTTACAACATCATTTTAAAATCAATGTTCGTGATATCTTTAGCCTTAGGACTCCAGCTAGTTTAGCACAACACTTAAATTATTCTGAAAACTATATAAAAAATAAATTATTATGCTTACTAGCGCAAAATAGCAACTGTGTTAATACCCCTCAATCAACAGTTTTGTACCCACCATTTCCTGATACAGAGGAGCTAACCACACACCCTGTGGATACGATTCTACTAACAGGGGCAACGGGTTATCTAGGCTGCAATATTTTACATCAATTATTACTTCTTACTAATTATAAAATCTATGTACTAATTCGTGCAAGATCCTTAGAAGATGTAATAACGCGTCTTAAACATAAATATCAACTTTACTTTAAGCAGGATTTACAAACATATTACCATACTAGGCGGTTAATTGTTCTTGCTGGCGATTTAACCCAAGAACAGCTTGGGCTGAATACTAATGATTACAACAGATTAAGCACACAAGTTGATAGCATCATTCACTCTGCTGCGCTTGTTAAACAAGTAGCTACTGAACAAGAATTATATGACGCTAATGTTAAAAGTACTATTAACTTATTAAAATTTGCCCAGTTAGCTAAGGCTAAGAAATTTCACCATATCTCAACGATATCGTTACTAAAATATAATCATCAAGCCCAAGAACTTTATGGAAACCACTATAATGAGGCAAGTGTCCCAGAGCTTTTGGACACTAATAACAATAATCCGTATCTGCGTAGTAAGCTCCAAGCTGAATTAGAAGTAATGAGATATCGTAAACTTGAGGTTAATGCTTCAATCTATCGGGTAGGAAATTTGGCTTTTGTTGCTAATGATTGCTCGACTCAAGAAAACATTCAGGAAGTTGGTTTTGCGGGTTGGATTAAATATTTCTTTACTAACCATATCATTTTAGATAATGTTGATCAACTCGATATATCCCCAGTAGATTGGACAGCTCAGGCAATTGTAACATTATTTGATAAAGCAATTAGCCAAAACCAGATTTATCATGTATTTAATTCAAATGCTTTTAGTCTGAAGGATTTCATCAAAAATAACCCTGAATATAGCATTCAAACTGTTAGCCAGAATGAATTTATTAATAGCATAGTAGATAACCTTGAATCTAAAAGCGATGAAGCTTTATTGCGATTCATGCTAATGCAAGGCTGGCTAGAAGTTGAAGGAGTGGAGCAATTTCGCCAACGTCATTATACGCAAGAATTTACACAACAGATTCTAAAACAACTTAATTTTAAATGGCAAAGTATCAGTTATTGCCAATTTAAACAATATTTGCAACATTTAATCGGAGAACATAATGATGGAAGATAAAGAAGTCAAATTATCCAATGACCAGATCTTTAAAACATTGGAATTGGTAGCTGACCTTATTCCTGTACCATTTTATTGGCTAGATCTAGATTTTGTTGTCAAAGGATGCAACACTATAACATCAACTAGTCTAAATATACCTATTGATAAGATTATTAATAAAACCCATCACGAGTTTTATCCACTTGAGATTGCGGAAAGACTAATTAAGAATACGTGCCACGTAATTGAAACCGGAGAACTTCTTGAGTTTGAAGAGGAGGTTCTAAGTGATGCTGAAGGTAGAATTAAATACTTTACTGCCGTGAGGGCACCATTGCGTAATATTGAAGGGGATATTATTGGCGTGATTGGTCTATCTATTGACATTACTGAGGCTAAAGTTGTTGAGCAATTGAGAGTTGAGAATGCTAAGTACCAAGCCATTCAGGAAAATCAAAAGGAAATTAGGATGTTTACTGAACATATGCTAAATTTAGTTCGTGACTTTCAAGCAAATAATTTAAAGGAGCAGTTGGGATTAACTAATTTACCAGATACTAAAGATCAAGACGATATACAGTTGAGTAAGCAAGAAAGCCAAATTTTATATTTTCTAGCAATGAATAAATCACCAATAGAGATATCTAGAATCTTAAGCATGATAGAAGGGAAGAGTATTTCAGCCAGTCTGGTTCAGTCAATAATAAACAGTAAGTTATTTCATAAGTTTAATGTTAGTAAAGCTAGCGATCTATTAGAAAAAGCTAACCAATTTAGACTAATACCTACTTGGTATGATGAAATTTAAAGAAAATAGGCTTCGTTTTAAAGAGCGTATTAATTAGCCACTTGTTAATCTTAACTGGCGAGATCACCACTAACAAGTACTAATTAAATAGCTCGTTGGTTTAGAGACGATGTCTATAGATCTGAACGATATAAGGCAAAATTGAAATAATTCCTAAGAACTAATTTTTACCCAACGCAGGGAAATAACAAACAATCCTATTTCCAAGATTTAAATAAAAATCTAGTCTACCAGGCAGCTAGAATATTGTCAAGATTAACTATTTCTTAAAAACAGGTCAAGTTCTATTTTTATTAGAAGTTGCACCTCAATTTTGAATTTGTTTGGTTTTAGATGATACTAAAAGCATCCTATAAGTTGGATTGACGCAAAACTTATGACACACTCGCATTTCTATAATCATCACCCAGCAAAGAAAGCTTTAAATGAGTACTAGCATCGGCATTCGCCAAGTCAAGATTTTTATAATAAGTTTGTAGGCTATTCATTTTTACTTTATTGAAAATGTCAAATTTTTTATAACCAAAAATTTGTAATTTAGCAGCTGCATTTTGCCATGCAATGCATTCCTCCCTAAAAATCAACCAATTTAAATCATGAGATTTAATTCTACTCTGAAATTTAAATAAAGCTAATTTCAGTTCTGCACTATGGTTCCCATTTAGAAATGACTGATAATGACCATATTCATGACTAGTAACTATTAGTAAGGTTAATAAATCACTTACCTCGTTATTTACCGCTAAATGATCTACATAATCGTTAACGTATTTTTTATTAACAAAACGTACATAACCATTATAACTTGTAGATGGCGCTAAAGCTTGTAGATGAGTCCTGATGGGTAATAACATCCGTGAAGGTTTCATTATATTGGATTGAATCTCAAGGCTACCCACAGTAATAGTTTCACCATTTTGACGTGGACTACTTGGAATCACACTAATGCCAGATTCAAGAATCATAATGAAAAATAATTTGAGAAGATGAAGATATTCACTTTTGTCTGTTTCATCATGCTCAAAAAGATTCAGTTTAGCATCTTTAAAATCAAAATTTTCAATAATTTTAGTTTGTTTATCAATCTGCTGCGTAGAAGCACGACTCGCTATCCCACTAGGTTGAATATAAATATTATTAATTTTAGCAATTTTTGACATCTATTCCTCATCTGAACAGTGATTATTAGTTATTTTTAAAAGTATAAAATCAGTAAATCCCACAATAGTTAATTTAGATACTGGTGAGTTATCATACGTTACTTTATTTAAAAGGCATAATAATATGAATCTTCAAATGTATCAATGGGTTTTTTAGGTAATATGTATGATCAATTAATAAACTTGATAAATAGCTCGCTATTTAGCCTCATGGCAATAGCGGCTAGATTTTATGGCGCAATGGTAATTTGTCCATTATTTGATGATTCAAGAGTGCCACGATTACTTAAAATGGTCTTATCCATATTTCTAGCAAGTCTGGTAATCCCCTTCCTTACTGCTAAAGAACTTGAAGGTGGAGGTGTTTTTTTACTGGTAAATGGTTTACTAACAGGGATGCTACTCGGGTTTATATTTAGTTTGCCATTGTGGCTTATTGAAAATGTTGGTAATTTTATTGATTTACAGCGAGGTGAACAGTTTGGGGCAATAGTGAATCCGACGACTAAAAATCCGGCTTCTTCAATATCTAAGCTATTATATCAGACATTTATTGCTTATTTTGTAACCATGAATGGAATTATATTTTTTATAAAAGGTATTTTTGTTAGTTTTAAGAACATTCCGATTAATCGGTTTATAACAACATATTATTTATCCCCAATGGATTTTATTAATTTATTTGAGCATTACTTTTATAGCCTAATAATTTTTGCCTTACCAGTTATATTTGGAATGTTTGTACTTGATATTGCATTGGGAATTCTTAGTACATTTATTCAGCAAATAAATGTCACAGTCTTGGCAATGCCGCTTAAAAGTGCGTTGGCTTTGTTTTTATTAGTTTTTTATATTAAGGATTTAAATCATGCCATTTTATCAGGCTATTTTATCAAAGCATGGCTCGGCTTTCTTAAAATCTAGTTGTATTGCCTTACTTGGTGTACTAATGGTTAGCTGCAAAGGTGGTGAGGTCACATTACTTGAAGGAGTGCAACAAGATGTTGCTAACAAAATTGTTCTACAACTTGGAATAAACAATATTCAGGCAGAAAAAACATTACAAAAAGATGGTAGTTACAATGTATTGGTGGATAAAAATAAACAAATAATAGCATTAAATATTTTAAATGATAATGGATTGCCGGCACAAAACTTTGTAAGCATGGGAGAGATTTTTAAAAAAGATAGTTTTATTTCTTCACCGATAGAAGAACAAAGCAGATTTGTTTATAGCCTTGAGCAACAAATCTCCAATATGATCTTGCAAATAAATGGAGTTGTAGATGTTAAAACTCAAGTTAGCCTACCCCCAACAACAGATAATTTATGGCAAAGTCAGCAAGTACTTCCTGCTGCTGCAGTATTCATAAAGTATAAACCTAAAACCAGAGTTGATTTATACGTAAACAGGATAAAACAACTTGTCGCAAACTCAGTACCTGGGCTTGGTGTTGATAAAGTGGAAGTATTAGCAGTTCCGCAAGCTAATTTATGAGGAGAGTAGTATGGATGAATTAAATTTGCTACACAAATATTATGATGCCCTATGCAAGATACATCCACATCAAGCATTTTGGGTTTTTGATCGTAGATGGAATGTTGTATATGCTAATTCATTAAACTATAATTTTTCTGCCTTTAAGATTCACTTTTACCACGAAGATAGAATATTAGACATTCATGGACTAACACAGCTGGTTAACTCAAATATTTTTGATAGCCAATTGAGTGGAGAAAATAATAGCACGGAATTATTAGCTTATTATGAAGAAAATGGCAAGTTGAATTCATTACTGTTAGAAGTTATTTCCCTTAAAGATTCTGAAACTAATATTGGTTATGTTATGTTAGATCTTGGACCTTTATATAGTTTTGAGTCAAGTAATATTGTAAATATGATTTTATTCGGTGCTAGCAAAAAAGATAAGTCGGGGGTAGCTGATGGTACTAGGCTACTTGAAATTTGTTTTTTCTTAATGCGTGGCAAAAATTATCGTGAAATAGCAGAAATATTATCAAAAATCCATAATAAAAGAATAGCATCTAGCACAATTGGTAATATGGTAAGAAATTTCTTATATCCAAAGTTCGATGTTTGTAACCGAATGGCGTTAAAAAAGGCAATTCACCAAAGTGATATTTGTTCAATGTTACCAAAAACAATTTTTAATAATATTTTGGAGAGCTCAAATGGATAATAATTTAATTAAATATATTGAGTATGTGGATAAAGTCTATGATAATAAATTTGTTGAAATTTCTTCTTTAACCCTTGATGTTATTTATCGATCATCAAAGATGAAGGAAATATATGATGGAATTTATCAAGCAAATAGCGAAACGCCTGTCGAACAGTCAAAATTCATGGTTCGATTTGAACAAATTAATCATGATGTAATAGAAAAAAATTTACCAATTCGGTTTTTGTGTTTATCTCATTTAATTAATGATCAAGCTTTATTGGGGCATGGGGTAAAACACCCTATAATTATAGAGCAGCAAATTGTTGGTATTTTTAGCATTATTACACCGGTAAAAATATTTTCTTTTGACTCAACCCGCCAGAATTATGCCAAGCACAATTTATCAATTACTTTAAATTGCGATCATGTTTTAAGCGATGTAGAACAACAAATTCTATTTCTCAGCAGCTATGGTTTTACTCAGGGAGAAATTTATGAGATTTTAAGATCTGATAAAAACGTGTCTATGCATATAAACAGCATTGACAATGTCAAATATTACTATTATGCACTCCTTAAGAAATTTGGGGCAGATAGCTTTGACGCAATAATTAATTCAATTGAAGAGTTAAGAAATCAGCAGTTTATTCCTAAATCACTATTTAAAGTTAACAAGATAATTACGGTCAATTAACATGAGAAATATCTTAATTAAATTTCAATGGAGTAATATTGTATTTGAGTGTGCATTAAAAGCAATCGATACTAAACAAATCCAGAATCAACTACTTCATGAATTGGATAAAACCACTCTAATTTGTGAAATAGATCTCATAATTGGTAAAATTTTTCCAGCTTCCAGATTGATTGGTGTTGCTGAAATTGAGGCTTCCAGTTTTGCACCTTCATTCAAATGTCAACTTGAAAATTTTGAAGTAGAAATTAATGCAAAATTTGAAGACTTAGAAAAATTAAAATATCAAATCTTTTATTCTCAAATAATAAAGCTAGATAAATATAATGATCATTTCCCAAGTAAAATCTTTTATATAAATAACCAAAAGTGCATAATTAATTTTAACAATCCATACGTGAATTTGGATGGAGCCAACAAGGTTATTATTGCTAACTTCTTAATCAAAAATTTACCAGTCTCTGTTTGTTTTAGTTTAGATGGATTACACAAATTAATTTTTTTATTTAATCCAAACATTGTCTTTAATGACAATGATTGTAATAGCTTACTTCTAATTGAAGCCGCATTAAATATATTTATTTTATATTTACAGTTAGTAGACATAAATGCTGAACTATTATCATGGCATTCTAAAACAAACAAATTACACGAGATGGTTCCAATAAATATTACTTGTGGACAGATCTCTTGGTTTATGTTTATTGATAGGTCAAAAAAGAACTTTGTTGTACAGATATTTGACCTACTCGACGAAAAAAGTAATTCACCTGAAGAAAAATCTGTCATCACAACTAAAACTAAATTGTTATACCCAGTAATCAACATTTTGGGCAACTATTCTCTAGAAGAAATAAACACTCTTCAAGTTGGCGATATTTTACTTTCAAACCAATTAAGCAATAAGCTTGAGGATTATATTAATTTGGGAAATACCTTACTTAGAGTAAACCCACTTGCGGGGGAAAAACTAGAATTAATATCAAGAGGATTTGCCCAATGATTAATGATATCAATAGACTAAAGAAAATTAAATCAATCCAGAAGTCAAATTTAGAAATTATACTACAAGACCTAAATAATAGAAAACTAAAATTGAAAAATAAAGTTAAAAATCTGGAGCTTGAGCAATTTCAACTGGAAAGACAAAAAAATGAATATATAAATAGCTTCTATCGCGGTCTTAAAATTAGTCAGTTTAATACAAAGCAATTATATAAGTTTGAGTATACTCTAATAAATTACGATTCACAGATAAAATCACAAAAAGAAGAGATCACCGGTCTTTATAATGAATTACGGGATATAAATATGGAGATTAAAATTATGACACTAACTATAAAACGATTATCAATTAAACAAGAAAAATATAACTTTATTTTAGATTTGATTAAATGAACAGATTATTTAATGTAAGAAAAATAAATTTTTTATTAAGAGTCTATTGGTTAAATAAAGGCGAATCAGATAAATTAAATATGTCGCATTCTTTTCTCAATAATAGTTTATCAATCTAACTTATAAAGACTATATTAAAAGACTTCTTCAGGGAGTAGTTACTTCACAAGAAAATTATTTTGATGGTAATGATATCAAGTTACACTGTGCTTGCCTACCCCTTGCAAAACTTGATCGATTATTTAAGCGCATTGTTTTGGATGTTTTGAGCCGGGACCCACGTTTGAAATTAAATGGAAAGCTGTTAAAAAAGATTCAAGCATTCTATTGTATAAGTACTTTTAGTGGTTACTCCCTTGAGAAAATAAATCAAGTTCTTGAGGTTTATAGCTTAATTGAGTCGTATGAAGTAAGTCAGATTCACAAGTATATTATTTGGTTATATTTTTCTGACTCTGATAAAAGAATTGCTGAATCAATCAAGCAAAGGTTTAAACCCCAAAATATAAATATGGATCTATTATTAATGTTACAAAATTTAAATTTAGACCTTGATAGATTGGTAGCATTAGCATTGCCATTAGAACTACCAGAAACTACTAATTTAATTAAATCATTTTCTGGAGCATAAATAATGCAAAGCCTGAAAAATTTCTTAGAAAAACTTAGCAGCAATAAAGAAATTATTTTAGTAGGATTAGTAATAGTGGTATTACTAATGATGGTTGTGCCGTTATCACCGTTTGTGATGGATTTAATAATTGCAATAAATATCAGCATCACCGTTCTAGTGCTTATGGTTGTTATTTATATGCGTTCTTTATTAGCACTAACTTCATTTCCCAGCATCTTGTTATTTCTAGCTTTAATTCGAATTGGAATTACAGTTTCGACTAGTCGACTAATTTTACTAACCGGAAATGCGGGGGAAATAGTCAGCACATTCGGAGAGTTTGTAGTTGGTGGGAACCTGATTGTGGGAATAATTATTTTCATTATTATAACTATTATTAATTTTATCGTTATTACTAAAGGTTCCGAACGAGTTGCTGAAGTTGCAGCGAGGTTTTCACTAGATGCAATGCCAGGTAGTCAGATGTCGATTGATAGTGATCTTAAAGCAGGCAATATTACTATGGAAGAAGCAACAACCAAAAGAAAAAATCTAGGACTGGAGAGCAAACTTTATGGTGCTATGGATGGCGCAATGAAATTTGTTAAAGGTGATGCCATAGCTAGCATTGTTGATATTTTAATAAACCTTGTTGGTGGTTTACTAATTGGTGTATTGCAAAAAGATATGGACTTTTCGCATGCTTTAAGTACTTACTCTATCTTAACAGTTGGTGATGGTTTGGTACAGCAAATTCCAGCTTTGGTAATTTCTCTGACTGCAGGAATGATGATTACTCGGGTTGGTGATGATGCAGAAAATGAAAACCTTGGGCAAAATGTTTTGCGACAAATCTTTCAAAATTATAAAGCCATGTTTGCTGCGTGTGGTTTGATTTTGATTTTATCAATAATTCCAGGGATGCCAACATCTGTATTTTTGATGATTTTTATTTTATTAGCAGCATTTGCGTTTAGTCTATATCGAAGAAGTCAAAAAAAAGAATCTGGGGCTCACCATGATGCAGTAGTTGAGGATAATGGTGATGAATCTGGAGATACAACAAAACCAAATGTTGATGGTGTGAATATGCATATTATTCCTCTAATATTATACTTGGCACCAAGCTTCAAATCTTCTAGTGAGATGAAAAAACTTAAAGAAATTTTGGTAGATATTCAGCAAGCTATCGCTAATGATTTGGGGGTGTTAATCCCACCAATAACGATTCGTTATAATGACAAATTAAAACATAATGACTTTCAGCTTGCTGTTTTTGAGATTCCTGTATCAAATGGGGTTTTTTATTGGAATTCAATTTTACTACTTGATGATCAGCCACATCAGCGCCAGCTATTAAATCTAGAGAATAGCAACGTTAATCAAATTGAATTTGGTGGAAAAAAATTGGGGATATGGATTAATAGTGCAAATCAAAAAATTTGTGATGATAATGATCTTCAGTATCTTACTTGTAACAATTTTTTATTACTGCATTTTAAGTTTCAAATTCAGAAACATATTTCAGATTTTTTAGGCATGCAGGAAGTAAAAAATATATTAGATAAAATGGTTGCATACCAAGATCTAATTAAAGAATTAGTCAGAATGTTACCATTAAATAAAATTACAGAAATATTCCAGCGCCTAGTTGCTGAAAATGTATCTATCCGGAATTTTAAAGTAATATTAGACTCACTGCTTGAATGGAGCCAGAGAGAGCGAGAAACATACATTATTACAGAATATGTGCGACAAGCGCTTGGAAGGTATATTGCATATAAATTTAGTGGTGGAAAGTATATTTTTGCCAGCATTATTTTTGAATTAGATGTTGAGAATATTGTTCGGGATAGCATCAGATATGCAAATGAAGGAAGTTATTTAGCAATAGACCCAGAAATAACCGAAAAGCTATGCACAAAAATTAGTGAATTAATCAATGAAAGCCATGAAGTGATTAACCCTATAATTTTGGTACACATGGATATAAGACGATATGTTAGATCCTTTACTGAAAAGAGATTTCCATTTTTACCAGTACTATCGTATCAGGAACTAGAAGGATACGCTGAATTTAATAGTATTGGTGTAATAAATTTAAATTAATAATTTGAGGATAAGCAAATAATGAAACTAAAGAAACTAATAATACTCCCATTGGCATTTTTATTTTTGTCAAACATTACTTATGCCGATGATGTGCCAGCCATTATTCCAAATACCGCAAATCCCGGATCTGTAACTACTGGTAAATATAGTTATTTCTTTACAGGTGACTCACTTAGAAAAACTATTACTAAAATATCAGGAAATAATGGTTGGCAAGTTCAATTTGCTAATGATTTACCCATACGGACATTGAATCAACCTATAAATGGAAAATACGTAGTTAGTAGTGTAGATAAATTGCTAGATGGATTATCTAGCCAGTATGGGT
Organism: Oxytricha trifallax; assembly: GCA_000711775.1. NCBI lineage: Eukaryota > Ciliophora > Spirotrichea > Sporadotrichida > Oxytrichidae > Oxytricha > Oxytricha trifallax. Next base: position 48,152 of record ARYC01025347.1, read on the forward strand.
TTAATTGGTATCGCTATTCTGGTGTTTTATATGTAACAAGTCAAAAACAAGTTACAAAAAGTATAGAAGTATCATCTGATGATTTATTTAACTTAAAATCAAATCTTGAGCAAGTTGGTGTTTTAAATCCAAAATTTGGTTTCACAGTACTATCATCCGAAAACAAAGTAATTGTCAGTGGTCCAGCTGATTACGTTAATCTCGTATTGGGACAAATTCAGAGTCTAAATATATCACCAGTAAATCAACAGTTTGCAGTATTTCGTCTAAAATATGCCAGTGCTACAGACATTCAACTATACTTTAATAACCAACAAATAACCATACCAGGAGTAGCAACAATTTTACAGGGAATGCTACAAGGAAATCAATTTAATAAAGGAAACAATAAATTAACTGATCAGGTAACTGAACCAATAAAAAATCAGCTAAATCAGATAGGTGCCAAGCTAAATAGCAGTGGTTCATCAAGTAATGATAATACAGACACTAGTCGAGCTGCAATTTCTAGCCCAGTTATACAAGCAGATAATCGACTCAATACCATAGTTATAAGAGATAAAGTCTCTAATTTGCAAGTATATAAGCAATTGATTGAACTTCTTGATGTTCCATCACCACTTATTCAGGTTGAGGTCTTGGTTATACACTTGGATCAACAAAAAGTTGGTCAGGATGGTATTAGCTGGTGGGCATCTGATATGGGGGAAGGCGCTGGTTTTGGAATGAGCAATCTTGCTGCGGGGGCAACAGGTGGGTTAACAAATAATTTAGCATTTTATTATGGGCAAGTGAACCCTGGACAATTGTTAGTTAGTAATATTGGTAGTTTTGTAACAAGCCTTCAGTTCTTAGAAAAAAATGATATAGCACAAACAGTTGGTAAACCGTCATTAGCAACAACTGATAATCTTCCTGCTATTATCAATGTTACTGAGAATTTATATATGAATGCAGGAGGTCCTGGAAGTGGTGCTAACACTAATTCTGCAAATAATTATAACTATACAGGTGCACAGATAGTTCAGTCACTACAGATTACCCCACATGTTATTTATGAAGGGAATACTCGAAAAATAAAATTAACAATTGCTTTAGAAGATGGCGCTATCAATCAGGATAATAATACTGCTGTTCCGAATACTACTCAAAGTGTTATAAATAGTCAGGCAGTTATAGATGATGGGCAGAGTTTGCTTTTGGCAGGATATACCAGAAATGAAGCAGTAAAGGAAGAAACTAAGGTTCCAGGTCTTGGTGATATACCACTGTTAGGTTGGTTTTTTAAGACTAGTACAATGGTAAATCATAAAGTAACAACCCTTTATTTGGTGACCCCCAAAGTTATCTGGCTTGATAAAAATAGTAAATTGGGTAGTTATGTAATGATTGATGGCAATAAAGTGAATACCTCAAATGATTATCAAATTTACCCTGAGAGTGCCATAAAAACAACTTCGCCAAAGAAATGACGAAATGAACACTACCCTTTTTTACTATTGATTATTAAGGTATTTTGAATGATAATATTTATAGTTACGGTAAAAAAATGAGAGCCTATACGCGCTGTTTAATAATTGTTTTCAATATATTGATAAGCAGAAGTTTTGCTATAAATGTTTACCCTTATCTTGATAAGTGTAGTCCAAATGTAGCAAACCAAACAATGTTGGCAGTTATAAAAACAGAGTCGGGGTTTTTTCCTTGGGCAATCAACATTAATTTAAAAGGAAAACGCTTGTTACGCCAGCCTCAAACTCTCGAGCAAGCTATAAAATGGGCAGACTATTTGGAAGAAAAAAAATATAACTTTGATGTAGGGCTGGCTCAAGTGAATATCAAAAACATTCACAAACTTGGTTATCATGCTCGAGATCTTTTTGATCCTTGTACTAATTTGATGGTTGCATCAAGAATTTTACATCAAAATTACAACTTAGCAAAGTTAACTTCTAGTAATAGTAATCAAGCTTTATTAAAGGCTTTAAGCGCATATAATACAGGTAATTATTCTGCTGGTTTTGCCAATGGCTATGTAAATAAAGTTATACGTAATTCACAATTAGTCATGAATAATTAATTGTAAGTTAAGGATTGAGTTAGATAATGTTAAATGAATTTTCTAAAGTTAGGCAAGTAAATACAACGCTTCTTCAGTATAGGTCAAATGAAAACAATCATTCTAAGGAGCAATGGGATTTATCTAAAAGTTTACAAGAAGTTGTAAGTGATATAAAGCATACCTACGATGAGATTGGGATGGTGCAGCAAAATACAAGCGATGTCGTATTTGAAATCATACGTACCCGTAATGATATAGACGAATTTATCGATACTAAAATGCTCCCGTCAATAAAAGAAACAATTATATTGATTACAAAGTCTGAGCCTCAGCAAATAATTATGGATAATGATGAGGATTTACTGACTGATTTCGCAGAGGAAACACCTAAAAACCCCAATTCAGAAATAAGTATTAATTACTCAGAGCAAATATCACAAATTAACAGGTTGTCAAAGGAGAATGAGAAAACCTCTAATCGCATGTTGATAAAATCTAGTGAACTCATAACCAAAAGAACTGAGATTAACTCAATAGAAGATAAGCTCAAAGAAAGTCATGCTGGGGTTCAAAATAACCAAGCAACAGGTTTGTTGAATAATTTCTTCACAGTAAACTCTACAAATCTTAATATAGAAAGAAGTATCAAGCATTCTAAGCTACCTCAAATCGAAACGTTATCGAGTATGGAGACATCTGATAGTACGCGAATAAAATCTGCTAAATTTATAGACCCAGAACAAACATCGCAAATTAACAGATTACTAAAGGAGGATGAGGAAACCTCTAATCGCATGTTAAAAAAATCTAGTGAATTCATAACCGAAAGAACTGAGACTACCGCAATAAAAGATAAACTCGTAGGGAAACAGGAATTCCAATGTAACCAAAGCGTAAGATCTAAGATTCTAGAGCAGATAGCTAGTTCTAGAGATATTAACTCATTATTGACAAAGGAAGAGGATAATCCTTTTGATAAGCAAATGCCTGTAGGACAAATTAAAATAGAGGACAACAACTCATTAGGCAATTTTCGTCAGGAAAAATCTACGAATACTGATATAAAAACAAATGTTAGTAGTCAACTTGATCAAACAACTCAAACCAGAGAACTCCAGTTACAAATTTCAGCTGGAAATGATGTATCGAGTAACACCCGGTTTTATATTAGTGAGAAATTGACAAATGCACGATACCAAAACCAGAATGAAGATGTAGAAAATCTTATTGAGTTAAAAAATAAATTAGCGACTATAGACCTAAAAGTTTATGAGTCTCTAGAAAAGCTAATTGGTTTATTTAGTGAAAAACTGCCTTATGAATTACAGGATAACTTCTCTGAAAAAGCCTTGTCGCTGCTAAATAACCTAAACGATATTCAACACTGTAATAACTTATCAGATGGTATTAAATTAAAAGATATAGATACTTTAAATAAAATGAAGATTCAGTTATTTGAGTCTTGTGGGGAAATTCTCACAATTTTTAGAAGCTACGCTCAAGAGCAAGAAAACTACGACACAACTTCTCTAAAAAATAATTTTTCACATAGCTACTCTGTTATAAATAAAGCCGAGAGTAAACAAAATGACTCTGGGCAAGGGATTATCTTGCTCGGGCAAAAAATATTTGATAGTTTGAGAGCTACCGAAAATAGTTTATCCACAAAAATAAGTTCACAATTAAAAGAGCTTCTTGAGGGTGAGAGTGACATTGCTATTTTAATCGTGTGCTCAATTGCTAATTTGGCAATGAGCAGGTTTGAGGTTGGTGAATTAAGTGAAGGTTTAGAGCGATTAAAAGAACTTACTAACCAACAATCTCAGATTTTTGACTCTAATCTAGACTTGACTAAGTCTCTTCTGGCTAATAGTGAATATAAGTATGGATTTGATCCAATTACTGCAATAAATGAAGAAAATTCTATTAATAGTAATAAGCGCCTCTTATTAAAACAACTAATGATAAATTCAGAAAAGCTAAACACTTCATTACTAACCTTAAGTGGGAATCAAGAAAATGCAAGAATAGCGGATCATTACTATATACGAGACTTAAATCTTGCTAGTCCAAGTGAAATTACTTATATTATGCAGCATGAGCTTGCCAAGTTTGGTTTAAAAACATTAGAAGCCAATTTATTTATAAAGAAACAAATTGAACTTGAAGCTAAGGGATTAACCTCCAAATTTGATGAATACTTAGCTGACATTGATTTAGCTTACTATTGTATAGAAGAATTGCTGAACCATCAAGATATTGTTTAATAGGCTGTGCATAATCGATAGCCATAAGATAAACAACTAAAATGATATTTAAGACTTTTTCAGCAATATAAGCTTTAAATAAATTAGTCTAGCGGATATTGGCAGATTAGATTTACGAAGTGTGATCAGAAAATAAGCCAGTTGCTAATAACTGGCTGTGGATTGATTTAACTGGACTACATATCACTAGGAAGGAATAGAAGGAGCAGAAGCAGCGTTGCTAAAGTGTAGAAGTCTAGATTAGATCTGACAAACACAATTTATCTGACAGCTTCTGTACGATAACTAAAGCTGTCAGATTTCCCCATAAGCATATCACATCTTTTTTCAAGAGCAATATGTTTACTATCCAAAAAAGTTTGCATTGGAGTTTTTCCATAGCAATACCTACCTGAATGAGGGCGAAATTCATTATATTTACGTAACCATTCATCTAGATCAGTTTGTAATTCCTCTATTGAACGATAAATCTTTTTTCTGAATGCGATATCATAAAACTCCTCTTTAATAGTTTTATTTAGCCTCTCACAAATACCATTGGTTTGTGGGGAGCGAACTTTGGTTTTACTATGATCAATGTTTTCTACAGCAAGATATAGCTGATAAGCATGGGTTTCAACTAGTCCACAGTATTCAGTACCTCTATCAGTTAAAATTCGCATTAATGGTAAATCCTGTTCATGGAACCATGGAATTACTTTATCATTAAGAATGTGGGCTGCTGTTATGGCAGTTTTTTCTGTATATAAATGAGCAAATGCGACTCTGGAGTAGGTATCAATAAATGTCTGTTGATAAACTCGACCAATACCATTTACCAGACCAACAAAGTAAGTATCCTGTGCTCCGAGATAACCTGGATGTTCTGTTTCAATTTCTCCATGTGCTGCTTTCTCCTCTTTGGCTTTCTCAAGAGCACATAGCTGTGCTTCAGTTGGAACTATACCATCCTGAGCTACTTTTGTCTCTAATGCCTTTAATCGTTTCTTAAAGCTCTCCAAATCATTACGCAACCAGATTGATCTTATCCCGCTTGCTGAAACCATAATTCCACGCTGACTTAACTCATGGGATGCTCGGGCTTGACCTAGTGCTGGATTCTCAATAGCAAGATCAATTACTGCCTGCTCTACATAATCTGGTACACGATTCTTAATGTTTGCTTTTTTGCGGCTAATTTCCTGAAGGGCTTCTTCTCCTCCAGTTTCATAGAGTTGTTTGAATCTGTAAAAGCTATCTCGGGAATACCCCATTACTTTACAGGCTTTAGATACACTACCTAATTGCTTAGCCAGCTCAAGAACACCTAATTTGGGTTTAATGATTTTATCTGCAATACTAGTCATTTTAAGTTTCCTTAAACGAGGAGCTATACTCATTTTTATCTATAGAATATAGCTCTATTTTAACTAATTTGTCAGATTAAATCTAAACTATTACAAATCACTTATTGTTTTTTTATTTTGGACATCAGGAGCTTTGCCAAGCTCTTTCCTTAATGACTTGACATTAGTAGCGCAGCTGCTCATTAGTTCTATCTTACCTTTGCTAAATGAATTACCATTAAGTGCAGCTGGCTTTGTTGCTAGTGTATTAATTCTAATACCCATAATATATATACTCCTAAAAAGTTAATGTTCTATTATATACTTTAATTACTTTGCTGAACTTTGAATGACCAGTCTTGGTTTTCTGTATTCGCTGCAAGTTGCTCAAAGTTTAATTCAGCTCCCTGACAATCTAGCTTACCCTCTCGTGGAGATTCAGTACTAGTCAGATTAGTGCTAAATATCCACCAATTATTATGACCGCTACTATTTCCTTGCCCTATGACGACATCTGGACATGTATATTTATTTCCATTGAATTCTAGTATAAGTGTTCCTGAAAATGCAAAATTAAGATCAGATGGTGTACCAGGATCAATTGCAGTATAAGTTGCAATCATTTCGTTTAATGTCCAATTCTCCCCTAAAGAATATTGATTTTTAACCCATGATACAACCTCGCTACTCCCGTTTCTACCAGCAGCTATATTTAAGCAACCCTTACTAGGGGTATTATTAGAAATGCCTCCCCATGGTTGCCCATGAGTAATACTTTCCGCATCCAAGACAAAGCTAGCTGATGATATTGGACCATTACTAGAACCACTACTAGAAATACGTGTTGGCGTAATAAAACAAAACTTATTATCTTGTTCTGTAACTAGTACTGGCGAACTACCAGTTGTTGTAGATAACGGACTCTGGTTCCCCGCCATCACAGATGTTGGATTACTTGAATTTTGCTGAGTGGGTGAGTAAGGTACTCCACCACTATCACATGCTGTTAGAAATAATGTGCCGATTATAAAAGACATATACTTTTTCATTATTAGCCCTATAAAAAAAGATGAACTCAAATTTAAATTGGTTTGCATATATAGCATTCTCAAAACATTTAAAATATGTTTAATCTGACTTAAAAAATGTTTTATAAGAACTTATAGCTAGTTTTACACATATGCCACCATTATAAAAGGTTCTAATTTTTTTTCCTATCGTGGAAAATACCTATTTTTTCATCAAATACTATATCTTGAGATAGGTGAAATGCACCAGATGGTCAACATGTGCAATCAAAAACAGTGACTTATACTTTGAAATGCTACAATAGTTTATTTAGGTATTTCCTGGCTAGATTACCTCGTAGAATTAAATGTTATGTAAATCACAGTTGATGTTCGAATATCCAGTTAAATTACTTATGGCAAAGTTAAATGTTTATTATAGATAAATTAACATTAACAATAATATTATGCTTTACTGTGAATTATATTATTGTTACAAAAAAATAGTATAAAGGTACGCTAAATCTTAAATTAAACTTTAATAAGCTAATACACATAGTAGATAGTCCAGTTATGCCTAGAATAATTGAGTTTTGTATCGCAATATTTAATTCTACCCCCTCCAGAACATCTATTAAAATAACTCTAGAAACGACCGAGGCTGGGGATGCAAGTACTATCTCTTGATAGAAATTGATAAATTCAATTCTATCAACCTGTTTTGCTACAACTTTGTATATCTGTTGCTAACGCTAAATTTAGCGTCAGCAATGTCAGATACTATCAAATTATTTGTTTTACAAAAATCAGTAATTTCATAATACTCTTCAGAATTATACATTTCAACCAGCTCTAGGAATTGGAGATGTAATGATACTTGTTGAAGAATTATTTTTTGTTAATTTTCTTATTCCAAAATTGCCTATTTCTAACTCCAAAGGTTGAGGAAAATTTTGATTTGGATACTCCATGGTTGTAATAAATTCTCTACCAGTTATTTCGTCAAGAGCTTTCAAATAAGCTTTTTTTGCTTGGAGATGTGGCGGCTGTATAGAGTCATATGCATCATTCTTGTTATTAGAAAATGGCTTACTTGAATTAATAATGTAAGCGTTTGGTTTCCCATAATGTAGTAACTCATTCACCAATTCAACTGGCTCGGTTATTTTATCGCCTTTATCTTTACTTAAGGCTAAATAACTACAATGATGAGGTATATTAAAAATATCCCATGTCAAGCGTTCTGTCCTATTATGTTCTTTAGTTATTGTGACAATTTCTTCAAGAACTTCATAAGTCGAATCGCCTACATGGAATAGATTATATGAATTTCCATTTTCTACTTGAAATTTGACATTAAATCTTCTGCATAAACATCATTGATCTGCTTGATTATTTGATTTTCGGTATCTTTTCTGGTATTGATAAAGGTATATTCATATAAATCTAACCCAATATTGTAGGTGATAACGACTAGATTAATATTGTTCCTGATTTTAATATCAGCTGGTAGTTTGCAATGTAATACTGGCTGATCTTTGTTATTGATGCTATAGAATAATTTAGCTCCGGTCATGGTAGTAAATTTACTACCGCCTAATTGTGTATAAATGGTCTGTACAATCTCTTTGGCATATTCTTTATTAGTCATTTTGATTAGCTCCTGTGATTTAATTGGTATTTGCTTAGCTTAATTTTTTATTCTATTTTGTTATGTTCGTTTAACTAAGTGGGATTACTCCCACTAGATTAGTTAATTGCTGGCTGTAACTCAGTTTCAATGATTTTGCTGCCATAATCCTTGCGAATTTGTTTCATTGATTTAGAACCGCGCTTATAGTTGGTTATATTAATAGTTGGACTCCAATACCATGATTTTTTAGCACCTGAGAATTTAAAGCCTAGATTATTAATAGTTTCTTTATGAGGGTAAGTATTACCAGATAACCATACCCAATAGCCGCAAACTTCGATAATTACGCCGTACATGGTTTTTAGAGTATCCAGAAAGCTAAAATCAAAGTTATGTGCTGTTTCGTTATTATCCTGATTAATATCTAAAGTTTGATTAGTTTCAAAATATTTACATAATTCAGCAAAAGCAGTATTGATTAATTGCATAGTTTCAGTATTCCCGCCCTTATCAGGATGATTAACACTAGCTAATTTTCTATAAACCTGCTTAATATCGTTTAGTGTATATTGCCCATTTTCTAGACCAAAGATAACAATTGCATTTTCCAGTTTATTCATGATTATCACTCCATAAAGACACATGTTTACTAAAGCGCCAACGAGCGCCATTTACCGATTAATTAAGCCAGACCCAGATTATTTGATTCCAAAGGATAATCCTTTGGCTGCCAGAGGCATATCATCCAACCCAGCATATTTTTCTTTTGCGGCTTAATGGCGATACTAAAAAGCATGGGCATGTACTTGCCAGTGCGATTGCGCCAACACGAAAGTTTTTAAATTGTTTTATGGAGTTTACGAAGTAAAAGAATTTATAAAAGTTTGGTGCACACCAGAACCATGATTAGCAATTGATAAAATCTGCTAATTAACTGGTTTCTGGTAGTGTCGTTCATGAAGATTAATTAGTGAGGTGCACGAGGTAGTTAATTTCACACTCGGCAAGCTGAAACATGGACATGCTTTATCGGCGTTATAATGTTAGCCGCAAAAGAATAAGATTTAATAAAACTGGTTACATGCAATCTTTTTCTATACATAAGTTGCATTCCCCATAAGTTTTAAGCATAATTATGCTAGGTATTAGTAAATTGTTTATTTACTACGGCAATTATAATCGCTTTGGACTGGAATAATCGCATGGGTGAAGCATTGGTTCTTTCTTCAAGTATCTTATTAGCACTATCAACTGTGTTCGCACATTATCTAACCAAAGGATTAGATCCACTAGTTATTGTGTTTTATTCTTTTTTACTATCTTTTCTATTCTTTAATTTTACAGGATTAAGGAATAAAGGTGTAATTAGCTTAATCAAAAATAACTGGAAATGGGTCGTCTTTGTTAATATAACAACCGCTCTTGACTGGCTACTTATTTTTATTGCCTTAAAATATATTAGTGCCGCATTAATAAACTGCTTTGTTTTTGGTCTTGCTCCAATCACAACTTTGCTACTAACATATAAAAATTACCCATCGAGAAGGGATTTCGCTAAAGACCTAATAATTTGCTGCCTGATATCATTACTGCTAATTTATCTCTCAATAGTTTATTATCAAAACAATAATGGAGTTACAAATCTATCTACCACAAATATCTTATGGAGCATACTATTTTCCTCAATT